>JAQFXP010001546.1:0-18755 GCA_034693685.1 Belba bartosi
GGGGGGGATAAATCCAAATTTTCAAAATCAGGGGGGGATTTTTGCCTGATCCCCCCCCCTTCACAATCCCTGATATAGATGGATTTTTAAAATTATTATTTGCAATTAATAAAAATATTAGTCGAAGTTTTAATGTTGAAAATAGTAATATACACATGTATAAATAATAAAATAAAACAATATATATTATAAATTTAAATTAAAAATTAACTTTAAATAATTATTTTCTACATTACTAATTTTAGCAATAACATTTTCAACTACTATTTTTAATATTTGAAAATATTTCTTAAAAGCTCCGTCTATATAAATTAATATACTTCATATTGCTTTAATTTTAATTTAAGCTCCTATTCCTTAATCTGGATATCAGTATAATTTATATTAATTTATTATTTTATTACAATTTTTAATAATTGTTCAAATCTTTAATAGAAAACTATATAAAAGTATTTGCAATAATTAAAAACACATAAACAAGAAACTGGCAATTTTGAATAGACCTACTTTATTAGTTAAATTTATAAAAATAGTAAATTCATCTTTTTAATTTATAACAAACTTACATTTGTATAAATATCTTCCATTAATGATGTCCGATAAGTAGTATTAACCAATTTATCACCATAACGTAAATCAGAATAAATAAATTTTAAACTATTTTAAAAAATTAACTTGGTCAAAATACAAAAAATATATATTTAGTATTTTGAATTATATTTACCTGCATCTCATATATTTATATATAATTTCAAATATAGTTCCAAAAATATCACATTGTTTATAATAATCCGTAAGATTAATTTGTTGTAACTTAATTAAATTTTAAAATAAAAATTTTAAAACTTACAATGTAATTATATATCTATACCTGTTTAAATATAATTGATATTCGCAAGTTGCATGTTGCATTCTCAATAATGGGGCGGTTTAAGCCATTGCTAACATGCCACTTTATACAATTTATTTCCATATTCTATTTATAATTAAAAAATATACGTTATATTAATAATAGAAATTTATCAAGTTTAAATGATTATTAATTTTTATTTAAAAATTATTATTTTCTACTGCAGCAATTTTAATTAAATAAAATATTATTTAATTAAAAAATAAATTTTATTTAAAATTATTTATATAACATATTTAATTAAACAAGTTTATAGTTATTATATTTAAATTTAAAAATATCAGATTTAAAATTAAATTTTTATTAAATTCAATTTAAAAAAATAATATTTTAATAATAATATTTTAGGTATTAAAATATACATTTAAATGGTGTTTCCATTCGTTTTAAATATTAATTTATTAATATTGATAATACAAAACAAAAACAATATTCAAAATTGAAGTAAACAATATATTAGTGAAAATTGAGATTAAAAAACTTTTGACGAGACTCTTATTAAAGTAAAACAACAGTCATTAGAACAATATCATAAAACTTAAATCAATCATTAGATGAAATAAAAAATTACTTCAATTAATATCTTATTCGGAGATTGTGTTGAAATTTTTTGCAACTATTAGCAGAACATTATTTTTCTCAGATAGTCATTGACTGTATTTTTGCGGATTTAGTCAAGAATTCCGGCACTAATTTGTTATTCAAATTAATTTATACTTTGTTTTTGATTTTGATTTTTAACTTTTCTATTTTGTTAAATTTGCTTTTAAAATTTTAAATTTGACTAGTATATATTATTATATTATATTTCACAATTTTAAATGCAATTATTGATATAAAATTTTTATAATTATTATATTGGAAAAACTTATTTTTACTAAATTGACTTTTGTTGTTAAAATTTTAATAAAAATAGAAAAACATTAATTTTTTTATTATACAGATAGAAAAAATTGCTAATAATATAAATATTAATAAATAAATGGAATAAATTTTAATTAGTCTAAAATATAATTGTATTATAAATAATTAGCAACTATAATTTTATAAATTAATACATTTAAATACCATGCCAATTGTAGATCAGTCAAAATACAGTTTTATTCTATTCAGATTTTTTTCTTATTTTCTAAAATTATTTATTCCATATTTATTTTTTCCAAGTTTAATCCTTCACTTAATTCTTTAAATTAATTGATTATACTAAAATTTAACCGAATTATATATTTATAAATTAGAAAAACTTTTCATTCATAATTTTTAAATAAACAATTTTAAAATAAATTTAATATAAATAAGCAGCTGCAATTATTAAAATACCAACAAAATTAAAAATATTTAATATAAATATAACTTACTTAGAATTTTTACTTTAAAACAATAGAAACTTAAAAAATGTATAAAATATTAGCATATTACATTAATTGTAATAACGTAAAAACTAGTTATATACTTATTTAATTATTTTTATATTTAATAATTGTAACTATTTTTATTTTTTTTAAATAATTAATTTAGTCATTTTAGCAAAGTTTAAAATTTTTAAAAATACAATATAAATTATCAATTATATTTGTCTTTGCTAAAATTATAGGTATTTAAAAACCGAATTAATAAAAAGATATATAAATTCTTACTTTTGTTTACAACATGTAATGAATACAAACTGATATTTTTGAGAACTAAATGTTTTCTTTATTAAAACAAAATCTGATTTAATTATAAGATCTTATATATTATTTGATTTTAAAGCATAATTAATTATTTTTAAACTATGAATTACATTTATTTTATTTTATTACTTGATATTGTTTATTTATATTTATTGTACAATTCTGCAAAATTATATAGTTTGGTAGTACAATAAATATGGCAAAAATTAACAATATATTCTATGTTTAAATACTAAATATCATTATATCTTTATACGTTTGTTTTTGCTAATATAATTTATTTTAATTTATTCTTTGATAAATTATTGACAAATATTAATATAATTAAATATTTGTATTATATAATTATTTTTTATAAAATATATACTTTTATATTGATTACTTGTATGTTTAATGTTTGTGAATAACAATTTAGTGATAGTTTGCAACTACGTAAAATTGATATAAATGAAGGATTGTGAAATGGCAAAATTAGGTATAAATTTTTAAAAGTAAATTTAAAGCTTATTATTTATTTCTGTATTTTTCAATTTAGACAATTTGTAAAATGTAATAAAATTTTTACCGTATTCCCGCGCTTACACTTGCAGTGCCCATATAAATTTAAGTATACCAGGGATCAAAAAGGAAGGATCAGGCAAAAATTCCTTCCCCACACTAATTTTGAAAATTTGGATTTATCCCCTCTTAGCATTTAGTCCGCGAAAAGATACCTTTTTCAATTTTTTGCCGACAGCCTAGTTAAATTAGTCAAAATGTCATTATAAAGATATGAAGTTTTTGAGCGTTTTTGGAAAAATCCCTCCCCTGACTCCTTTTCCATAGGTTTCTGGCCAAAATTTTAAGAAAAATCTCTTTCCTGATTCCCCTGGATTAGCCGAACTTCTCGATCACTGCCTTATACCCTGGGTATATAGGCATGCCGATAAAAGGCATGCATATACTACTATGCTGTTTAGTAGTATAGCCGCGCCAAACAAGAATATTTGCTCGTTTTTTAAGCATACAATTAGTAGCATGGATATTGTAAAACAAATGTAGAACACTATGGCTTCGATTGCTGTCCAAAACAACAGATCTTATCTGTTATGTATAATATAATAAACAACTGACTGACGATGACTTAGACAAGAGTTGCACTCTTCTGGTCATTCAATTAGTTTTTTATTGCATATCATCTTATATTGTGTTGAAGATTAAGTATTTATTTTATTCAAAATTATTGTTTTTAATATTATTATGTGATTCTGTATATACAGTATATTCTGTAAATTTATTAATATTTTTTGAATATTATATCAATTATTGATATATTTATAAGATTTAACTTAAAATTTAACATGTTTTAAATGTTTTGACTAATGGCAATCATTTTGTTGTTATAAAAGTATAATATTGTATGAAAGTATTTGATAAAATTTTATGAAAACATAACAACATTTAATTATTTCATAAAACTTAATCATAAAAACTAAATTTCTATTTTTTTAATATTAACTTTTTAACTAAAATCACCTAAACGCTCCAGTTGCAATTAAAATTAATATAGTTAGCCTTTAGCATTTTTAAATGTTCCAAAAAGTGTAGTGAAATTTATTAAATCGGTAAACATAATGAGATGAAATTTCCTAAAAATATTTTAACCCAAAATTAATTTACATATCAATCTTTAAGTGTTATTATTTATTTAATTAAAATTTAAATAAAAATTATGTATAAACTACAAATGTTTTAGTTAAATGTTTTAAATGTTATATTTATTTAATATATTACTAAATATTTAATCTTATAATTTATAAACTCTGAAATAAAAATTTAATTAATTTAAAAGGTTTAATTTTTTGTTTTGAACCAAAAATCAAATTTTTTTATTATAAACATTTAATTTTTTATAAAATATTTTTAAAAATAATAATGCTTAAATCAAATTTTTTGGAATTTGAAATTTAATTTATAGTAAGCAACACGACTTGCAACTCTTCTATAGGTATTATTTAAATCAACGCTTACACAGAAATGTGATTGGCTTATTTAAACCATTTAATAAAATTAAAATTTATTTTGAAAAAATGTTCTAAATATAATGCAATCAATTTTTACGTTTATTAATACATTAAAACAGAAAAATATAATTTAATATATTTAGGGCTTCTAACTTTTATCAAAAACCCTTAGTCTGTGAGCATATAATAAAAATTTATTTAAAAAAACAATTATTTTTTATTTCCAGTTGCCGCAGTTTTAATCTTGTCGGCCACTTTTTTAAACACATAATTAGCTTTGTCAGACGCTGACTTTACCTGACTTTTAATATTTTTGAATAGAGTTTCAGCTTTTCCGAGCAAGGAATTATCTATAAAAAATAATTTTATTTATAATTATTTTTTAAAAATATAAATAAAAAATAAAATATATATATTTTTACCCGAATTATCGGTTTGTCGCTTTTTTCTGTTTAAACCATTTTTATCATCAAGATGCTTTTGACCATTTTTGTTGCTTTCATAGTAATTCGATTTAATCTGGATGTAATTAAATTTGAATTTACGCTTAAATTTTTTAACATCCTGTGCTTGTACTGGCGCTTCGTACTGCTGGTCGTTATTGCTATCTATGTTATAACAATTAACTGCTATTATGCTAGTTAATATTAAAATTAAAATTATTATATTCATGGTTACTAGCATAAATGTATAATCTTAAATAACAGTAACCTTTTATTTAAATACTAAATATATTTTGAAATCATTTTTAATGTGTACCTAAAATTGTTCTGTGTAAATATGCTCATTGATATAATACTATTATTTATATGTAATTATATTTATACAGGTTTTAATTTTTTATATCAATATATATTTATATAAGTTATTTAAATATTTGAATGTGATTTGTTGTGACATTATTTATCATTTAATTACTATAGAAATATACTGTAAATAAAAATTTAAGAATTGTAAAGTGTATTTTATATGAGACGATTTTATGTTTTTTGTAATGTACTTGTTTAATTACATAATGCACTAATTATAAAATTAAATACCGATTTGATATTTTACAAATAGTTAAATAAATTTAAAAAAAAATATTTTAACACAAATATACTTGCCGGTGCAAATTGTTTTTATCATAATTATATATATTTAAAAAAATAAGAACTTATATAGAACTTTAATCTTAAAATTGTGTACTTTTTTTAATGAAATAATTCAAAATAAGCAATAATTAATGTAATTAAAATTCCAAAGAATAATATATAAAATATTATTTTAAGGTCTTTGATGTTTAATGCGCGCAAAGTGTCGGCTTCTGTGTCGGACATAATTTGTTTTTTATTATTTCTAATCTTATTTCTAATATTACTAATGATTTGATTCTTTCTGGACCTCCACTTTAAAAGTCCCGATTCATGAAGTGTTGTGAATCTAACGTTACGGAAAAGTATAAATATTAAACATTTAAAACAAAATATTTTTTATTGTATAAACAAAATTATACTTTTGTTTAAACTTTGTTTTAATTCTTGGATTAAGTGATTTTCGGACTAATATTCCACTGATTGCTAGCATTTGATTATCCGTAGACTTATGCAAAGGAAGGGTTGGATTCATAAAAATTATTTCATCGATGATATGCTCATTGTCTATGAGTACTGCAGTGCCGCTAATAATTGGATTGAAAACAAAATTTGTTTGCATTTCAAACTGTTTGTAATTTTTGTATTTTAATTGTTTGTATTTTGGCTAAAATATAAATTAATTAAATAATCTTTTTAATTATATTCTTCATTGTTATAAAACGTGACAACATTTTATAGTTCAAAAAAGTCAATTAAAACTTTAAATGTTTAATAAACATACAAAAACTGTATATCTGCATAGGCCTAAGGCTGACCTTATAAGCTTTGCAGATATATTGTTTTGTATGTTTACTAAATGACATAAAAGCTAACAAACATTAATTTCTTATCTTGTTGCCACCACTGATTATTATCATATAATAGAATTCTACTTACCATGATTCCCGTTTACTTGTTCACGGTTTTAAAAAACTTGATTACTGTTTTTGGAACATTTAAACCAATTAGAAGCTAATTATATTCCTTTTAGCCTTAATTGGGGGCGTTAGGGGGCTTTTTGGCTGTAAAGTTTATATGGAGAGAAAATAAGATTTTTGTTTTATGGTTAAGTGGCATGATAAAAACCATTTAAAATAACTATAAACATAATTTTAAGACAAAAGAGTTAAATGGTAAACATTTATTAAAAATAATATTTTACAATGCATTAACAATACAGCCAAATAACCCTTCCATTTGCGGCTAAAACTAATAAAGTAGCTTCTAGTTGCTTTAAATGTTCCAAAAACAGTAATCAAGTTTTTTAAAACCGTAAACAAGTAAACGGGTATCATAGTTAGTTAATAAATTTTAATTATTTTACCTTGAATATATTTTTATAAATATAACTATTTTTTTCAATTAATACAATCTTGTTTGTTTTATCATTAATTAATTGCTCTAAACTGTCAAAACATGAAAACGGAGTATATGTTAAATCGAATACTATTTCGCAATTAAATAATATATTCCAAAAAATACAGTTTGAGAACCAAATAATAAAAAGTAGATTAAAAATAGAACCGAAATCTCTTCTCATATATCGACTTTTCATTGCTATAGAAATGAAAAATAAAATTATATTTTAATTAAAAAATTGAATTTCAAAATACATTTATATATAAGCGCTAGAAAATGATCTAAAGTAACGCAAATAACAGTTTCTCTCAAATTGAATATTTTCGACAGTTTTTGATGTTTTAGATATACTTTCAATACATTGATTGTCACTAAGAATACGAACAGAAATAGTATTGCAATCAAAGCCGAGAAACGGATTGAATGAAACGGAGAAAATGTTTTTGATTGAAGCGCTTCACTCGAGACAATTGCGAATATTCTTCCAATATTAGCTGGATAAATTGGCTCACTAATTAACAATCTTTTTGCATTGAACACCATATAAACGCCAGTAATATCAACATCCTAATTTTGAAATAAAGTCTATTTATTGGTAATTAATTAATAACAAATTATATTTTATGCAATTTTTGACTAATTTATTTAAACTAATTAGAATATCTTTCAAAGAATTTTATTTATTTTTTATGTTAATATAAAATTAAATTAGTTGTAATAAAAATGTAATTTATATTAAAATCAAATGTCTATTTAATAAGATTTATTAAAATTTTGAAATAATATAAATTAGTAAATTAAAGTTAAAATAAAAGATTTAGTACAATTAAGTAAATTATTTAACAATTTAAATAATTTAATTAAAAGTTATTAGTAACTTACATTTTTATAAATGTCTTGCATTATTGTGGTTGGATAAACTTTATTAAGCAACAAATCACCATGATGTAAATCAGCATAAATAAACTTTAAACTATTAAAAAAATTAATTAAAAATAAGAAACACTTATTTTATAAATTCCAAAAATACCTGCATTTCATATATTTATATAATATTTCAAATATAGTTACAAATACATCACATTCTTCATAATAATCCGTACCATTAATTTGATTTAACTTAATTGAAATTAGAGATAAAATTTTAAATTAACATTCTAAATATTAATACCAGTTTTGATATCATTGATATTTTTAAGTTGCATGTTGTATTTTTAATAATTGAATGAACTAAGCCTTTGCTGAAATGCCATCTTATACATTTTAGTTTCATTTTTTAATAATTAAAATATACAAAAATTAGATTTGGTTCAACAACTTGCGCGGTAATATGGTAAAATGTTTTAAAAAATAGTATATTATTTTTTTAAATAAATATTTTTCAGTTTATTTAATATTTTATTTTGTTAATATCTTGTCTGGCAATATAAAAAAAATATTTGTAATTTATTTGCTAATAAAATAAATTATTATTACTTATTAGTTCTTAAAAAACAATCGTAATTATACTTTATTTTAATTATTTAAAAAATTACAAAACATAAAATTTATTAATATTATAATGATACAAATATTAATTAATGTAAAAAATTAATAATTACAAAAATACTTAATAAAATAAATTTTATAAATCATCACAAATATGTTCTTAATTAAAACTTTTTATATTTAAACATTAAAATATTATTTAAACAAAATTTTTAATAATAAAATTATAAATCTAATATTTATTAATAAAAACAAAAAAAATATATATAAAACATTAAATCTGACTTTTTATCTCTTAATATAAATATGCAAAGATAATTCAATCTCATAGTTAAAAAAAAGTTAATTAACATTTTATATTATTTGCTAAGCATACAAAAACAATATATCTGCAGTAGCTACTGGCTGCCACCAGTTGCCATTGCAGATACAGTATATTGTTTTTGTACGCTTAGCATATGATAAAAAAATTAACAAACATTTTGATTTTTTTTTCTTTAAATCGTCTCTGTAAATATGTAAAACAAGTGCATGTTCATAAATTGTTATTTAATCCATTTTAATTTATAAGTAACGTTAGATAGCATAATAACTTTTATAATTTTAATTGTAATAAAAATAAAAAATAAAATTTAAACTCTTAATAAATTTAAATGACAGTATTTATTTTCAACATTAAACAATTTCTTCAATTTTATTTTATCCAAATAAATTTTATTATTGTTAATATTAGAAAAGGTTTATCATGCAAAAATATTAATATTTTTATTTTAAGTTATATAATAAATTTATATAAATCAATTATTTTTTATTTCCACTTGCAGATTTAATCTTGTTAAGCCCATTATTAACTTGCTTTAACCCATTAGTCACTTTAGCAGCAGCATCATTAAGTGCATTTTGAGCTTTTCCTACCAATGAATCAGCTAGGTAAATAAAATTAATTTTATTTATATAATTTAAATTAAAAATATAATAATAGAAAAATGATACCCGAATTTTTGGCTTCACGCTTTTTTCTGCTTAAAACATTTTTATCATCCAGAAATTTTGGACCTTTGTTATCGGTCTCATAATAATTCGATTTAATCTGGATGTAATTAATCTTAAATTTGCGCTTGAATATTTTTAGATCTAATGCTTGTACTGGTGCATCGTATTGCTGATCAGCATTGTTATCTGCGTTATAACAGTTAACTGCTATTATGCTAGCTAATATTAAAATTAAAATTATTATTTGCATTGTTATTAGAAGCAATGTATAATCTGAAATAATTTGAATTTATATATTAGTAAAATATTAGTAAAATTTTTATTTAAATATTAAAATTATTTTGAAATAATTTTTAATGTGTGATCAAAAATGATTTGTGTAAAAATGCTTATTTATATTATATTAATATTTATATGTAATTATATTTATACAGATTTTTTTTATAAATTGCTATAAATTATTTAAATATTTGAATTTATGTTGTTGCAAAATTATATATAAAATTAGTGTTTGAATTATATTGTTATATAAAAAGGTTTGTTGCATGTGGATACAATATTGATATAATAATTTTATAATATAAAATAAATTATTTTTTAAATAAAAAATTATTATTATTTCAAAATAAAATTTATACTAAAATAAAAAAAAAATGTTGTAACGCAAATGTTATAAAGCAAAAATCTTTTTTTTTGCTGGCCACATGTTTTACCTTGAAACGTTAAATATGTTTTGAGATTGAAAAATATTGACAATACGAAGTAGTGTTTATCAAACTTTTTAACAAATAGGGTAATATAGTTTAAATTTAATTAACAACAAAAATTTACCAAATAATAAACACTAAAAAAATTAAAAAGTTTTTGCCAGTTTTATACTGTAATTTAAACTTATAAAAACAATGTAATTGCATTGAGTAATAAAGTAAATTGAAACTTATTTAAAATTATTAATGATTTAATTCATTATCAAAATAAATTGTAAAAATTATATTAATATTTTGAATTCTTACACATTTTTCTTTTATGTGTGTATGTTTTTTACTATGTGTTCATGTAAGTTTTTATGCGGCAAATGCATAAATAGAAAATAAACATGCACAAATCGAGCAGATACATGCACACATAGATATAAAATACATGCAAAATACATATAAAATATTTTAATTAATTTAATTTAAATTAATCAAGTAAAATTTGGCAAAATCTAAATTAATTTTTTACAGTATATAAAATTAATTTTCTGAAAATTCTGTTGTGACCACTAAACTAATAAATATAATAAATATTTTTTATACTCTAATTTAAAAAAAATATGTTTACTATATAAAATTATTTAGACTTAAATCAACAATAAAAATAAAATTTTATTACAGCAATTATATTTTCATAAATTAAATTGTTTATTTACACTATATCCATGTGAATGATTAAATATAATTTTATTATAAAATAGCATTAAAATTTATTTTTATTGTTATTTGTATTACTATTCAAACTAAATTATATTTATTTTGTTAAAATATATTTTAATATATTTATTTATATAATGTTAAACAAATAGATTTATTAAAATACATATTTATAATTAAGAAAAAATAAAATTTATTTTTAATAAAATAAAATATTATTTTAAATATTTTATTAAATTTATTATGCATTAATAAAATTATATATTCAAAAAATTAAAAAAGTAATATTAATTAAAATAATTTTAAAAATTTATTACATTATTTAAACTTAATTGTAATTGGTTATAATGCAAGCGTGATATATTTTTTATAATTTTGAATAATACTAAATTTAATAAAATATTTATGAAATAAATTTTAGAAATTATTGTGTTCTTGGTTTTCGACTATTCATATAGTTGTTTGCTCCATTAACTGCATATTTAGCAACTTTATAGCCGGTGTTTGCAGCTCTATATTGAGGTGTATTCTGAACAAGCCTTGTACCAACATTAAGAGCCGTTTTACCAGCTGTTCTTGCAGCAGACTGTACGCCAGCTAAAATAAATTTAGGCATAAAATAATTAATAAATTAATATAATATATTTAAACAATTACCGGATAATCGATTAGCCATGCCACTCGAGCCGCCAGATGTATCATCGCTGCTTCGCTTTATACGAATTGCATTAATGTCGGCTAAATTACCAATATGCAAACTGTATATTAAATTAAATGATAACAAAAACAAAATTCCAAATAGCATGTTCATTTTAATTTTGGATAATTTTATTTTAATTTTTGTATTGATTAAAGTTTTGATTAAAATGTGCAAAAATCAATGATGACAAGTTTATTTATACCATCTTAAATTTTGTTTGTGTTTATTGTGGACAAATATTTGTTGCAATTAGCTTTTCAACTTGGTATTAACTAATTGGTGTTGACGTGTTTGTAATTGATACGTATAAATTATAATTGTTAAAAGTTAGTTTGCTAAATAATTAAATCGTTTATTTAGATGTAACTTTCCTTGTCAAAATTAAATATTTATTTATGATGGTTTTGTGAAAAAAAGCCTAATATTTGTTCATATTTTACATTAAGATTCTTTTATTTCATACAAATTTTATATTTTGCAATTTTTATTTAAAATTGTATTAAATAACAATTATTTTCTATAACTTTGTAATTGTATCAACTATACAGTATATTGATATGTAAAATTAATATGGAATATTTTTTTGTAGTTTACGTAATAATAAAATATTTAATAAATATGTTTGTTTACAAATGAATTATTATTCTTATTGAATAAATTATGCAATAAAAAATTTAACTAAACCTGTTTTTATTATATTATTATTTTAACAGAATTCAAATAAACAAACAAAATTAGATTTTAGATTTTAGATTTTGTATTTTCTTTAAAATATTTTATGCTATATTTCAGCTAGATTATCCGTGAATACCTTTGCAGTGATGAACATATATATGAAACGTTTTGGTTGCTATTTAAAGTTTAACCTTTATCAGCGACGGCCCGATTTGTACTGACGATAGTTATTAATTAGGGCATTTTTAGTTGTTGGTAAGATATAGCTAGTTCAATTGCAGAGATGAGGGGCACACAATTAAAACATTACAATTGTTTATTTAATACATTTTTGTTTTTAAACACTTATGACTAACAAATTTTATGTAATTCAGTTATAATATGACAGATTATTGTTAATTTAAGCCAATTATTTATTCCTTAATTATGCTTGCCGTAAAAACATATATTAATACATATATAATAAAAAATAATGTAAATTAAACTACAGTTTTATTCTTCTCTTAATTTAATCCTAATATTTTTTTAGCTCAACAGCTTATTGTAGATAAATTAATTTTAGATTTATATTTTTAAAATTTAAAATTTTTATTATATTTTAGTAAATATAACATATACAAAAATTATAAAAATTATAATTATTGTAACTAGTAACAGTATTAAAACATACTTACTTTTAAACCATAAAAAATTAAAAACAAAATAAAAATTACATACAAATAAATTAAAAATTTAAAAATATTTTTATTTTCATTAAATTTATTTAATTATACATTTGATTACTTTATTAGCAAAATATAAAATTAAACAACATAAGATGTTCCCCTGCATTGAGTAGTGCAGCCTTTCTTAAACAGATCATAAGCACCAGTTGTCGACAACAGAACAGTTAAATCGAGTTTATCACTGATTAATAAACTCAGACTTTTCGACGTAACAAAAGAATAGCCCAAAATAGATGAACATTTTTTCAAATAAGCTTCGTCTAACAAGATCACTTTTCGATAAACATATTTGCCCTCTAGTGGGCCGCTTGTTGCCAAAAATAATGTTTCAAGCTGATGATAAGCTAGCAATAAATTTCATAATTTAAAAATTAAATATAATATTTATTGTTATTAATTAAAAATTAGATTTTATTTTAATAACTTTTGATTCAAAATTATATCTTGTTAATTTTTACCTCCAGCCGGATAGAGAGAAGCTGCCAATAACTGCAATGAATTGATTGCATTTTGACTATGCTTGGTAGATTGTATCAAGTTTGTATCTCCATTGGCACTTTCGCTCTGTAATGAGCATTGGTCATCTCGTTTTACTTTTCCTATCAATGTATAATTAGCGGCATCTTTGCCCTCGCAAACTTCATATAAATCAAAACCGATAAATTCTGCATGGGTCGAATTTTTGCAATCAATATTATTTATAATTAATATTTGATTATAAATACCTCGATCACCATTAACGCTTATTATTACAAATAATGCTAGAAACACCCTTTTAAACATTTTTATTTTTTTTTAATTTGTTAAATTTTATTTTATATTTTATTTATTTATATTAATTTATTTTAAAAATTTTTGTTTTTATATATATTTGAAAATTAATTAAAATGACATTGAACTTTTATTTTTATTGCAAAGTTGTAAGTTTAATTTTATTTTTGTTATTAAACTTATTTTGTCACAAAAGTTGAAGTTTAAGGTTACTAACTTTTATGCTAGTTCCTAAATATTTTTCAGGCATTATTAAAGCCAATAATTACGGTTTAAATTATATTCAATTAATAATTTTTTTTTTAATATATAAATTATATTATTTATACAAAAAAATAATTTACTTTAAAATTAATTTTAAAAATTTATATTACTAATTTACAATGCAAATGTTTAAGAATTTTTAAAACAGCTATAAATTGTTTTTGTTTTGTAAAATGTACGTGTTTGAGCAATACTTTAATTTGAATAAAACTTTATATGCAAATATAAAAAAATTATTTTTTAAAATAACACAAAATTAAGTAAAATATTTCATAGTGATTTCTAACTTAATTAATCGGTAGTAAAGTGTTGGAATCGGTGGATTTGAATTCTGATCAGGGGTAATTATTAAAAAATTGTTGATGGGGCTTGTAAGTGCAAGACGAACAAGAGTTGGTTACCAAGGAGGTTTTTGAGAAATTTTAAAAAATTTCTTCATTAATCTCAAAGTTGTGAGAAGTTGTATACGAAGCGTTTAGGCATGAGTTATTAAAACTGTAACACTATTCTCGTTACCATACCTAGCGGTGAAGTGATAATTCCTGGCCTCACTACGTGTTATGCACAAAGAAAGGCTTTGGCCTATGAGTAGTTATTAACTAACCCCTTAACGTCGCCAGTTGAGGCTTAAATTAATATTGTTATTTAATACAATTTTTGGATATTTTCAAAATATTAATCAAGTGTTTGAAAGCCGTGATCAAGTAAAGGCCACCCATTGATAGTTTTATATAAAGGTTAAAAATATAATAATTATAAAATGTACATGTTTTATTATAATTATTTTAATTAATATTATTACTATATAAAGCTTTTCTCTTAACAGCTTCTATATTATAAATAAGTCAAATTTAGCAATTTAAAAATTTGCAAATATATTTATTAAAAAAATTATAATTTTAAAAATTATATTTTAGCCAGATACACTTTATTTTAAAAATTTATATTACAAATAAAATCAAATAAAAATATAGTTAAGATTTATTTTAAATTTAGTTGCAATTTATTTAAATAAATTATTTAAAATAATAAACATTCAATTTTTAATATTTTTTAATAGAACTAATAGACGTTTGAAAAATAAATTTAACATTTAAAAATTATTTTAAATTTTTATCAACTCAAATTATTATTATAATATAAACTTGTTAATTTATTTTAATAATATATGTTGTGATTTAATTTTAAATGTTTTAATAAAACTAATAAACGTATAATTTTTAAAAATAATTTAGTCATATATAGATATAATTAATTAATAATAATTTACATTCAATTAATTTTTAAAATAAAATTTTATTTGTATTATCATATGTTATAAAGATGTTTTAAATAATTTCATTAATCTGTTAATAATATAGTAAAAAACAAATTTAATGATTTTAGTTATTTAACTAACACATATAAAGCACAATTTTTAAAATTATTATTTAGTAAAAATTGTTAAAATGTATTCAAGCGTATTATTATCGTTTCTACCATTACTATTAATTGGTATAAATAGTATAAACAATATATTATATATTTAAAAACTTATCAATTTTTAGGTTTGGTTAGCGCTGGAAACAAACAAGCAAGCGGAAAACGTATAGGTATTAAAATATAAATTATTCAAAAATATTTTAATATTTAAAAATTTTAATCGTATTTAATTGTTTAAATAAGTCAGACACATTGAAGAGTAAATGATGTTTGCATATATTTAACCATATTTTATTTTAATGTTATTAGTGTATGGCAATTAGTAATAGTTATAAATATTAATCGGATTTTTATTGTTTGTTCAAAAAAAATTTAAATTTATAATAATATGCACTTCATATTATTAAAATATATCTTACATAGACAAATGGACAATCCAGATGTCATACATCAAATATTATTTATATCTCTAAAATGCAAAAATTTTTTTATAGAAAAAAGTTTATTCTTATAACTAATTACAATTTAAATAAAATGAAAATTACTAGCAATAAACTCTTTACATTATGTTTGATAATTTTTAATTACTAAAATGTATTGCCCTCATGTTAGCTAATACTATCATTCAATATATTTTAGTTAAATTATAATTAGTTATAATTATGAATCTTTTGCTATATTAAATAAACTTTAGAATTATAAATAATATTTAATGCTAGTCACCTGGATTATCCATTTGGCCTGATAAGATATATATTATTTTTGTTTGTTTAAAATACACTAAAAACCTAATCAATACTTTTAAAATTTTTGTGTTCAAAGCAGACTTGTTGGCAACATGTGGCACTAGAAAACGGTTCCCAACAGTAATGCTTTTATATATAGCAAATCTTATCTAACATAAGACTGATAGCATTTTGCTATATAGCACTAGGCTTTGGCTTAACTCAAATTGCCAGCACCTCTGGTTCAAAACTTACTAAATTTTATTATTATTTAAATTTAAATATTACCTTTCTTGCCCTATTCGCAAACTAGTATATATTTTCAGAGATCACACCATTATATTTATAAAATTAATTTTAAACTAAAGCACACTATATAAGACGTAAAAAATTAATTTAGTTTTTTCCAAATTTTACTTGTTTAATTTAAATTAAATTTATTAAAATATTTTAAATGGCATTTGTATATGTTCCGTTTATATGTATAGATTAGAAATTCATAATTGTAGGCAAACTATTAAACTATAGCTATTTTGTTTAATAAACAAAACCTAATTAGCTAATTTAAATAAATATAATTAAGTAAATATTTTTAAAAAAGTTTAATTATTAGCATATATAATTATTTTATTATTTATTATCTGGTACAACCATACCGTTCGGTGACAAGCCTGTAAGCGTAATGTAAAAAGATAGGAGATACGTCACAGCCAACACATATTAAAGTCATACAAACATATTGTTAAAAATTTGTTTCAATATTTGAAGCATTTCCATTGGTTTACTAATATATAAAACACGCCCTGGATTGTCACCGAACGGTCTGGTTACAATAAAGTCAATTAAATTCAAGATATATTTTAAAATTAATTATAATTTAATAAAATTATGAACATGCAGATCTTCGTGCATTCGATACAATTAATGATTGCGAGGGAAAAGACGCTGGCAATTATACTTGGATATCTTTAATTAACCGAGACGCACAATGTAATTTACGAAGCACATTATTTGGCCCTACAAATTTAATTCAAACAAGCAAGCATGATCAAAAAGCAGTCAATGAATTGGAAATATTGGCAAATTTTTATGTAACAGCTGGCGGTAAATATTAAAGTTTAAAAATTATTTAATTATTATTTATTTCAAACATTTAAATTAAAAATATTTTTAAACTAAAAAATATTAAATTGCATTTATAACTAAACAAATATAATTATTTAATTTTAAATATTTTTGCTAGCTTATCACCAGATTGATACACTATTATTGGTTAAGACTGGACCACTTCAGGGCAAATATCTTTATCGTAAATCAATCTTGCTAGATGAATCTTATCAGAAAATATGTTCGTCAGTATTGGGCAGTTCATACGTAACCGGGAAAAGTCTGAGTGTTTTAATCAATGATAAACTGGATTTGAATGTCCTGTTGTCGCCAACGGGTGGTTATGAAGAGTTCAAAAAGGGTTGCACTACTCAATGCACTGGAAATACAATTGTGACATAAATATAATTTTTTAATAAATAAAGTTTTTTATTTGAATTAAAATTAATTAAACAAAAAACAATTGAAACAAATCTAATTTTACTAAAAACTATTTTATTTGCAAACTTAAAAGCTCTTGATGCAAAAATACATTAGATTACACTCTTAAATGCAAATACAACTTTGACTAGCGTAAATCTAAAATCAAATAGCGCATATTAAATAAATAATACTTATAAATTTTTGCATATTAATATTTAGTTTAAATTAAAACTCTATTTATGATTTTAAACTCTGTTAATCGAGCAAAACTAAAAAATAATAATAAATATATCAACTTTATATATAATAGCTAATTAATTACACACATTTAATTATTACTTATTATGCTTTTAACAAATTAAAATAATTACTCAAATAACATATAAATATAGTAATTATTTTTTAAATAATTACATAAATCTGTTAAAAATATATTGAAAACAAAATTTTTTTTAAATTTAATTATCATGTCTACAAAAAAAAGAATAAATTGTATTATAATTATTTAATTATAAATATATTTTTTAGCTTATCATCAACTTAATTCTTTATTGTTAATTATTAGCGGGCCACCTCAGGGCAAATATCTTTATCGCAAATCAATCTTGTTAGATAAATCTTATCAGAAAATATGTTCGTCAGTATTGGGCAGTTCAAACATAATCGGAAAAAGTCTGAAGTAGTCAAAGTACCCTCCTAGACGAATCTCATTTGCATAATGCCTTGAGGGTGCACATTCCTATTATTTAGTTTTTGATTGACAGCTGTCACATGTCAATATTTATCAATTAATAGCTAATTAATTAAAAGTATATAAAAAGTATTTATATAATATTTTTAATATACATTATTAATTATAATAAATTAATAACAATAATTAATTACATTGTTATTAATTATTGTAATTTAATAAATACAGTCTACTCCGGCTATAATCACTCCGCTTATAATCACATTCGGTTATAATCACTGCATATCCAAAGCACCAAA
>JAQFXP010001547.1:0-18744 GCA_034693685.1 Belba bartosi
GTTTTCTTATAATTCCTTTGATTGTAATCATATCAAAAGAATTTGAGAATAGAGTATAAAATATGTTTGGATTAACTGAGAAATATTTTAGGCGAAATGCATATATTTTTGTACCAAACGGATATTGGCGAGATGGATTTAGGCCAGTTGGAGCGTAAGGGGGTTTTATACTGTCATCAGTTCTTTTCTTATCTGGAAATTATGCCTCAATTTTCATACAAACTCTAATAGAAGTCAATGCAAATTATACCTCAATTTTATCCGTCTCTCGGTTTTATTCCTCAATTTTTGGTTCCGACTTTAGGTCTGAAACCCATAGTTGACTGTATTTTAATTTTGTAAAATAAATTAAATATTACAAAATTTTATTAAATATTAAATAATTATTATATAATTCTGATTTATCAGTCGAATGGACCAAGGTGGATATGGCGGCGGATATGGTGGTGATTATTGGTAGCGGTCAATAAAATAGCATAAATATAAGCAAAATAATATTATTTGTGTAAATTATTAACTAAATTCTAAACTTTTTTATCATATAAAAAATCAAATATAATATAAATTATTTATAATTTCTTTAAATAATCTACGAGCTTTAATATGTGTATATTAATAACCAAATTAAAATTTTTACCAAGTCAAAAGAAAATATAAAATAGAGTAAAAAATATCTCAAAGACTACTAGTGTAAAATTGTTATTTTATAAATCTTTATTTGTTCATTCAAAATTGCAAATTAAATTTCATTTTACCCCAAATGGATAATTTAATTTAGTTTATACCCAATGAGTAATTTTTAAATTTTTAATCAAACAATAAAAATAATTCAAAATAAATTTTATAATATTTTCAAAAGGTAGCTTAATAATTTTAAATTTTAAAATGTTTGCTATATTCTTCATGCTTAATTATATTTTTCCAGATAAAAATAAAATAAGTTTTTAGTAATTATTTTATAATTAAACTTTTTATTGCAAATTAAATTAATTTATGTCTAAATGAAAAAATACATTTTCCCATTATAATTTTACTTGGTTATTTAGTTTATAAAACAAAATGTATTTAATTAATGTAATTTTACATTAAAATATTTTTAATAAAAGATTTAATATTATAGTTTAAATTTAATATACTTTTATTTATATTTAATTCTTAAATAAATAAAAAAATTGTTGTCTAGATATATTTCAACTAAACAAAGTGTTTATATTATTAAACTATGGTAGCCCCTTCCCCTTCGTTCCTTCTCTCTCTCCCTCCCTCCCTTCCTATCCTCGCTATCTTTAGTTGTCGTTTCAGTTATCCTTTTGTCCAAATAATGTTTATCTGTCGTCCAATTTATTTTCGCAAATTTTTGTCAATCAATTCAAGTTATTTTATATTGTTTATTATTTAAAGTTTTACTGAAATTTAATTTGCATTAAATCACTAATTAATCTAATATTTAATAATTTATAACATTAAATATATAAATGTAAAAATGTATAACATTTAAAATATCTCAGCTCTAATTTTTTCACATATACATATTGTAAACAGTCACTTTTCGTAACATCCTCTCATTATAGAGTAAAATATTTAGCATATTTAAAAAATATTTAAGATATATATAATAAGTATTAAACTTGATAAAGTATAATTGTTCCGAATTAATAATATGCATATTTTATAAGCCATATAATTAATTAAATATGTTTGTAATAAAAATTCGTACAAGTTAGCAAAAATTGAAGACTAACGAGTAAGTTAAGAAAAGCCACACCTGAGCCAAGAGAGTTAAAATAATAGTTTGGTGTTTGGTGTGTGTGACCATACCCTAGTTATTCAGTTAATTGTGACATTAAGGTCGTAAACACCAAATCATTACACTTTAAATAGTTTCAATCATTAGACTCGACCAGAATTGGCAATATGAAATATTTTAAAATAGAAATATTTTCAACTTTTTACTCATAACTAATAATCAAATTGCAATAAAATTTCTATAATTAATACGATTTACTAAATATGAAAATAGGAAGAAAACTGAAAGAGAAAGTTCACAACAAATTAAAATTTAAATTAATACACACATTATGTCTAAATTGATTAATAATATATGCGCTGTAATTAACGTCATTCTCTCGGCATTAAAATAAATTTTAATTTTATAATTTAAATTTTATATAAAACCAATTGTACGACAATTTCCTAATTATTTGTTTGTCTATCTGTCGATTTAAATGTAACTAAACTTTAACAAGAAATAAATGCAATTTTGTTCACTATTGTTTGTGATTTTCTATATGTGATAAATAGTTTAATTTTAGTGTTTAATATTTTCAATGATTTTGTTTAAATTATTTGTTTTATGTTTAAACTTGTTATAGAATTGAATGAAAAATGATTAACAAAACCTATTTTTATATTCTAATTGTAACGAATTGCTTAGTTTTTACTCAAATTTTTATAAACGACTGCGAATGTACCAAGAAAATTCTTTATGGTATAAACCAATTTGTTAATTTAACAATTAATTAAAGCAATCAAAACATTTTGTGAAAAGGCTTAGCATTGGCCAGTATTATGAACATGGCAAGAGGTCCTCAAATGGGGCAAATAGCACAAAATCGTATACCTATGCCAATCCCATACCCAATAGCAATGTCACCTCAACAATATGGCCCACCGGCAAAGCCACCTCCACCGCCACCTCCACATCCACCGCATGTGTAAGTCAAGTCTAACTTATAAATCGTAATTTAAATCTTATCACTAAATAAATGGCTTTTTTGACTTAAACTGAAAGCAATTGCAACTATCACTGCAATGACCAACACATACAACACATCGAATATAATGATTTGGGGACTATTAATACCGGCGGTTGTACTCAATGCAAAAATTGTAATAATAATAATTATGATAACCATCATGAACAGTATTATAAATAAAATTAAAACAATAAAATATTAGCTATTAAAAACTAAACAATTTTTTGTATTCTTACGTTTTAAACTGCAAATGTAATTTCAATGTAAATAATCTTAAAACTATTGTGATACATACTACTACTTTGATACATAAATTAACTAATATTAATAAAGTGATTAAATTGCAATTTCACATTTTATATAAAAACAATAATATTCTGTATTTCGATTAATATATAATAAATTTGTTTAAAAACAACGTTTAAACTGTATAATTAACACAATTAATTAAAATACAATTAAACTAACAAGTAAGTTTATCAAATGGCATCTGCTTTGCAAAATATATAAATTAAACTAATAAATAAATATATATAATAAATAAAATTAATTTCATTGTGTGCGTACAGAAATAAAAATTAAAACAAATTATAATAATTTTAAATTTATAGTTAAAGTATTTTTTTATAAAATTTAAAAATTCAATTCCTTTTATAATAAATAAAAATAAATAATTCTTTTATCGTTTTAAATAAATAACAAAAAGAAAGCCTTTTAATGAAATTTTGGATTAAATTTAATAAAATATTCGGCGCTTCACTAAATATGATCAAAAAGCCTGACTCTATTTACAAACAGTAGGCAAAAACTAAATTAACTTAATTTAATGTAATTGAGTCTCAAAATGCTGAGAAAATCTATATGTTTTTTCATTTATTGATTTTTTAATGACTCAATTGAATATATTGTAATTTAACGGATAGTCGATTATTTAATTCAATTTAAAGATATGGAGACTAGTGTTTGGGAAAGTTGTATCTTTATTAAAATAACAAGCAAAAATAAATAAAAAATGAATCAATAGTACCATTTCGTTCATTTACTTATATCGAAACATTCAGTGAAGCGATAATTATTTTCACTAATTTATTGAGAATTTTGTACATCTTTTTATTGGTTACCAAATTGTGGTCTTATTTGTTTAGAGACATCAAAATTAATTTCAAATTTTTCAAAATTTTCAAACTTAAAAATCTTATATAAACAGTTAGTTTATAAAACCAAAACAACATTTCTTATCAGTTATCCATCAATTCAGATAAATCTAAAATGGCATTTTATCGAATGAAAATTGTGCATGTCTTTTTAATTGGTTATTTATTATATTTGCTTCAAATGCAAAGTCCAGTGGAAGCTAGCAGAAGATTTTTGAAAGGTGTGATCGTGGGCACTTTACTCGCCAGAGGCCTAACAAACCCATTCTATCCACAATATCCCGCCACACAGTTCGGGTAAGTTTATTGTTTAACTGTTTATTTAATTTTCTTAATTATATTCTCTCTTATGCTATATTTTCAAACGCTGTGGATAGAATTACCCAGTTAAGAAAACCAAACATATTTAAAAATTTAAAATTTCATCTTTTTTCAGAGGAGGCTTTAATGGAGGTTTTGGAGGAGGATTCGGTGGTTTTGGAAATGATTTTTTTAGATAATCAACACTAAGCTCATTCATAAATTTCAAATCACAACATGACTGCATTACTTAGAACAAATGTAAATTAAGTATGTTAATCCATTTAATAGTTTAATTTTCATTCGGCTAGAATAACGTTGACTAAAAAGTTTAAAAAGTAACTAAATTTTAATGAGTAGAAGTTCTAATTTACAATTGTTCTAATAAACCAATTATTTGATTTTTCTTAATACAATAGAATTATATTACATCATTTTATTTGTCTTAATTTTAGATTAAATTTATTTTTACTTTGTTTATGTAGCTCCCTAGTTTATATGTTTCATTTAACAATGTACTTTTATATACAAATGATTAAATAAATTTAAATTTTTAAATCAATATCGTCTGACACTAAAATGTAAAATAATTTATTAAATACTACTTTTATTTCTCAAAATTAATTCATTTTTAAAAATAATTAACTTTAAAAATATCTGTTTGAATGGTAATCAAATAATTTGCGTTCAAGTTATATAACTTATCTAGGTGAGAAAAACAATAATGATTATCTCTAGATTTGTTTTGCTTTCATCTCCTCAAAACATCAGACTTTAAGTTTGATTATTAGAAAATTCGATTCAAAACTATTTTTAATCTTTGAAATTAATCCGTTATAAATAGCAACTAGATGAGTAAATAAACAATTGATTTAATTTAATTGACTCATTGTATTTGAATACAAGTTGAGAAAATCAAAACTTTTCAGTCATAATGACCTAACAATCAAACACTTTTGAAACATTTTAGAGTATTTGGTGTTTGTCCTCATTTTTTTGTTCTAAATATTAAGTTTATAACTAATTTATTTGCGGTAAACCTTCACATCTATTGATCGGTAAAACAATAGGAATCATCTAATGTTCAAAAGGCTAGACATCCCATATCTTTCAAAATGTATTTTTAGTTCATTTCAAGTAATGATTTGAAAAATAAGCAAAAAAATCCAAACATAAAAAGTTTTACTCAATTGGTAACTAAATGCGACTTTTATTTAGAGGTCAGACGTTATATTAAGAAGTTATGCTAACAAACAATCGAAAGATATTATTCTTGAAATAAACGTAATTCACAAACACATTCAACTAAATTATGTGAAACTTTGAGTTTTAAAATGTTATTTCAAATCTGATATTTCGATATCATATTTAAATGTTTGTTTCAGTTTTTCTAATAATGATTCAAAAATTTGTTTTATATTTTGCAATATTTTTGCTAATTTTATTGCTACTAATCGACAATGAAGATTATGTACAAGCAGATATTTATAAAAAGTTTTTGAAAAAAGTTTGGAAGAAAAAAGTCCACAAAATAGTGAAGAAAAAGTTTAAAACTTTAAGAGCACTTCCAATGCCTATCATATTTCCATTGGTGCCCTCCAGAGCGCACGGGTAATAATTAAATCAAATTTAAAGTTTTAATTTAATTCAATTTGTATAATTATTAATATATAAATATAATATAATAAATATATATAAATATACAAAATGTATGAACAGAATTGCGGAACAGTACATCCATCATCACCATCACCACTATAATGGTCAGTCAGTTTATTCTAATTATTCTATTTATTATATAAGTTAGACATAACTATAAATTGATCAACGTTAATTGTTTAAGTATTAATATAAACTTTAAATTTTCAAAAATAATAATTTTCAAGAATATCTAAAAATTAAAATCTTTATTTATTTAATCCTTTAATATTTTTAAAGGAGGAATGTTTGGTCAATTTGGAGGATATGAACCATACGGGGCAGGTCTGACCACAATTAGCTATAATTAATTTACTAAATAGACTGTACAATTTAAACTAAAGGCTACGGACTTGGATGGTGGTAATACTGTAACTGTTGTAGTGGTAATGGTATTGACAACATTGGCTTCACTCACATTCTTAGACACATTCGATAGTTTTTGATCTAACAGTAAAAAACTTTTTAATTATAGAGAAAACCGAATTAACGCAAATCTTATAACTTAATTATGACATTTCTATAATCAATGATTCAGTTATTTGTTATTTATTTAATAAAACAGAAAATATATTGAATATTAAGTACAACATTGACCTCATTTTCAAACAATCATCCATTTATTGCATTGTTTTTTGTTACACATTAAACAAACAAATTAAATTTAGAAAATCCTATTCTTTAAATTAAAAATAAATGTAAATCAAATGCTAATTCTGTTCATACTTTTAATCTCTAACTTTAATAAAGTAGATAATTTGGTTCAATTAGATCTAACATAAATTGACTATTTGTTGACTATTATTGCAAATTGCAATCAAAGACTGAAATATAAAGTATCACAAGTTATAAGTTATAACATTAATAGTGTTTATGAATTTGAAATAGAAGTTAAAAACAGTGAAATGAAGGAAAAATTGATAACAAAATTCTATTTAATAATAAAATAAGAAGTCAAATAAAACATAAATCACATAAAAATAAGTTCACTTTTGATAAAAAGATTTGTTAAGCTTTGCTGATAATTAATTCAATGATAAATTAACGATAAATAAAAGTTTGCAAACAATTGACAATAAGTTTAGATGTGTTTCGATTTATTACTCATTCTAATGAATCACATATTTATTAGACTTTAAACTTATTTTGGTATAAAAACAAATTAATTTTAATTCAGACTAAACACCACACAAATCAACACTGATTTTTATTTTATAATTTATGAGAGATTGCATAAAAAATAGAATATTGTCGGATAACTTGTGGCTATATTTGAATTGTTTGCTTGCTAAACTACCACACAACACTTTGGAATTTGTTTCTCTAAAAATTGCAAACAGACAAATCCAAAAATAAGTTATCAAACAATCCAACAAACAGTACAATAGAAACGCCATAAATAATTTTAGCAATAAATTAAAACAATGCCAACAAAAATTGAACCAAATCTCCAATTTTAGACTATTCGAAGTGTATTCAACTATTTGTTGTAATTTTTCTTTTTGTTTAAATAGAAGAATAATTTTTTGGTTTAATATCAAGTATTGATTCATTGAATCATTTAGTCATTAGTGGTGTAATGTTATCCATATTAATAGATATCTATTTGCATACCGTTTTAAATATGGAAAAGAAAAGTACAGTTACTGTAGAAGAGAATAGACTTATTCCAGAATACAATTGAGAAGACATGTTAGTGAAGCGTAAAATATTTTGTGTAAATCTGACACAAATAAATAAATATGTTTTGCACCTCATTCTGAAGGGTCACTTAAGACAACATGAGAACAGTTCCGCCTTATTGTGTCATTTGCATCGATTTTTAAATAAAGAATAATTAAATAATGAGAGAAAGTAGGGATTCCTACTGTCATACCATCCCATATATAAAGATGTAATTCGTTTTCATACATCAGTTTCACTGAATTTTCTGTTTCGACAGTCGTTTCAATTGTTTTGATCTTAACTGAAATGCTTTGGATTTAATCGTAAACTATGTCTAAAAAAATAGTTTTTGTGTTTTTCATTTGTCTTATAATTTACAACTTGTGTCCGCAATATGCAAATGGAAGTAAAGTCAAGTTAATTAAAAAGTTAGTTAAGGCTAAACTAATTAAAGGTATTGGCAAAGGAGTTACAAAAATTATCATCCCGTTCCTCATTCCCATCCCTTTCCCGTAAGTATTCAAATATATAAATAAGTATAGAATATATTTTAAATGAATTCTTAATTTAATATAAGGAAAAAGTTTCCAATGTTTATGACAACGATGTCTACGATCCCGATATCAAACTCTGCTTCGCATCCAATGGCTTACGACAACAGCCTAATGGGCTTCGATAGCAATCAATTCAACAATTTTAATAATCTTGACTATAATAAAAGTCCCGATAATTTAATGATGTTTCCTCGACCTATGTTCTGAGTTAACGCATTTTGTACATCATTTTATCACTTTATGACTCAAACTCAGATCGTTCATTAGATCTTTCAAATATATAACTGATTTTTATAAGTTTTTCCAAACTTGTTATTCCCATCTATTTACATCTGTTTTTAATGTGCTATAGTATTTAATTTAGTTCTCACAAGTTTTTATCAACAAAATACCAAATTTGTCAAGTTTTAATCATTGTTTGTACTGTATATATATAAAACTTATATAGGCACTTATTGTAAACTACCCCTACTTATGATATTATCAATTATCAAACACTTATTGTTTTTATTTAATATAAAAAAATTATTTTATATTAATTTTATAAATATTAAATAATTATTCTGAATAATAGATTTTTTTTGAATGAAATGCTAAAATTCTAACGCATTTAAACATTTGAACTAACTCTATAAAATTATTCAGAATGATTTATATTGTTTTGTTGTTTTTAGTGTTATGTGTTTTAAATAAATTTAAATATTATATATTGTTTATATATATATATACCCTTTTTGGGTAAATGTTAATTAAATAAAAATTTGAATAAATTATTTATTAATGACTTACTGTTAAGACTCGTTGAGTGTACTGACTGTGCGGTTCAATAACGACTTCAATGCCTAATCCCTGAGTTGTGATGTGGTCAGAGATGAAGTATTCTGTGGACATATCAGTCGATTTTTTCTTATTATGATTGGATTCACTGCTGACTCTCTCCCTGTCCTCTTGTCCTCTAAGACTAGACTTGTATTTCAAACTTAACATTTCGACGCCTTTAAGCAGAAAGAAAAGTATAATTGAATACAACTATTAGTCATCTGATTGAATACATACCAGTTCGGGTGTTCTCGCAGTCGAGCGCCGACTGAGAATTTCTGCGATCATTGCTGAGTCTGAAGGCCTTCTTATATCCGGACCAACTGAACCGAGAAGTCGATTCTTTCTTTAGATTAGTCGTACTCTTACTTATGTTCAATAAATTTGATTTAGTTTTGAATTTAATTAAATCGCTTTCGTTTCGCTTTTCCACTAATGGAGGCGTCGATAGAGTTCTTTCTCTCGACATCTTCAGCAAATCGGGTGACGAACCTCTTCGGGAAAAGGTTGGGTTCGGCACGTCTAGAGTGTAGCTCTGACTCGTAGACAGGGTATGTCCGTCTCTTTCAGATATGTTTTTATTAGTGATCTGCAGAACAGTTATGCAATCAAACAGTTTATATATAAAACCAAATTTCTATTAATTAAAGACAAATCTATTCTAACACTTATAGGTTGTGCCGACATATTGTTAGAGTTGTCAGAGTTGTCGAACAGTGATCTCACATCCGGACGATGTTTACTATTGTTTACGATTTGCACGACTTCTTGACCTCTTTCACTGTCCTTCTGCTTAATCAGAGCTGATCTCAAAGTATCGAATCGTTTTCTAACTGTATTTGTCTGCCTCTCAGTCAGAGGTATGGATAGGGAGAGCGCCAGCAGTTCGTCCAGAGATGTCGAAGCACTCGCCGATGAGTCGTCTATTCGTCGATTCGAAAACAATTATTATTTGATTAATGTTTGCATTACTGTAGTTAATGACAAACAAACACAACACTAACCAAACATTCACATAAAATAACACTAATTTAGTCAACTTTTTACTGTCTAATCAATTTTGTTATACTGTAACAGTATTAGAGTTAATACAAATTCTAGAATAAATATTAGACTATATTCTAATCGTATTTTTAGACCAAATATTCCGATCAATAATTATAATATATATGAATGTATCGGAAAAACAGTTACCTTTGAGTGAATGAACAATATCTTGAAGACCCGCTTCTTTCAGCCAATCAGCTTCTGCTAGATCTGCGAAAAACAAATTTTAATTAATTACTAAACACTCGAATAATTGTTATCTCAACCAAAGATAGAGAATATAGTGTACACTAGACTAGACTAGAATAGTGTCGAAACTAATCTATGGCTTTAGTGACCAAAACAGCATTTAATTGGAAATTTAAACTAACTTTTTATTAAAGTCTGTTTTGGAAACTGCAAATGAGAACTAATCCAACAGTTTATCCGTTAAACGCAACTAATACTCTGTATATGAATTCAATTAATTTATTCAATTAAACAAATGTTTAATACTGTTTAACAAAACAAAACAAAATAAAATGGAAATAAAACGAAATAAATAAAAATAAGTCCGCCTTTGAAAGTGATGGCCTGAAAACAAATTTGAGAAATGACTCATAAAATATCGTTCTCTCTCCCTGTCTAAATTAATGGAAAGGTGGATTTACACTGGATCAAATTTTCATATTTTCATCATATGTTTTGATTGTAGTGATTAGAACATCAAACACTTATTTATTTGATCTTTTAATCAATATTCAACTTATATGATAAGCATTAAATTTTTGATTATATTGTATTGTATAACAGATAATGTGTGATAATTACGCTTAATATTAATTAATACAATAAAAATCTTAAACAATAAAATATAAATTTTGTAAATTTGCTCAATTTAACAGTAGAGTTAAAATGTATTCTTCATTTGCTTTCAGTACACTTTTTCAGATAATAATTCATACGAATAAAAGTCATAAATATAGATAAACTTGATCTCTAGTTATGTTCATAAAATAACTCCAAACAAATAACACGATTAACGGCGCAAAGTAATAAAAACATAATAGAAGTAATTTGTAATGTTATACATTAATTAATTTATAATTTTTAATTAATTACTCAATTTATTCAATAATGTTATATGTTAGTTTAAATATCCTAATTATTAATTAGTAATTAAGTAATATTTAAAAAACAAAAGTTATATTATTATTTTTAAAAATAAAATACACATAATTAATTACCAATTATTTTAATTAAAAATTTAAGATATTCTTTTTAGATTTAATAAAAAATCTTTCTTAAAAAAAATTTTAAAAACAAAAGAGACATTGTTTTGTTGCTTAGTTTGAAACTTATTTTTGTCTTAACATACTGTATAATAAGAAAATATAGTTTAAATATATTAGTTTATATATAATTTAGATATATAGTTTAAATAGTTTAAATATATTAGTTTATATATAATTTATATATATAGTTTAAATAGTTTAAATAGTTTAAATATATTTGAAATTTTTAAGCCAGAATTAATTCTTGCTAGGATTCTTTAAACTTAATACTTGATATTTAATTTAAACAATACTTAATAAAATATAAATAATAATATAAAAATATAATATGTTTAATAAAAAATTATATTAATATAATTTATAAAATTAGCAAATTTGTTTTAAAAATAAAAACAACGGAAAATACAACTCGACAACGTTAAATATTAATATTGAATAAAAAAACAAAAATAGGAAACACTCAGTCCGTTCACAGGAATGATATTCTTGAAAATAATTGCAATTTCACTTAAAGTCAATAAAACGATTAATTGAAGTATAAATTGTTTGAATTGATTAGACAATTGTTATATAAAACTTTATAACTTGAAATAATTGATAAAACTTTTTATAAAAGTTCAAATTTGTTATTATTAAGAAGAACCCGGTACAAATTAAAATACTATTATCAATTAATGATTGGGATTTCAATCTCAATTTCTTAACCCCATCACAAAAGAATGCATAGAATCTCAATTTAACAATTAAGTGATACAGCATATTGTATACAATAATATTAATTTTATCAATTACTGGTGGCTTAAAAAATTGTTGCAATTACCAAATCAATAATTGATGCTTTTAACATTAAAATCCTTTGGTCAGTACAGCAACTTTGTCTTGCTATAATCAAAAATTGCCATGATCCGATATGCTAAAATTGAATTTATATTATATTTTGAAAATAGTAAAGCCTACTTCTACAAAAGAAAAAGAGAGAATCAGCATAGCCAAACTGGAAAGTTCGATCTAAGCGCTCAACAACAATTTTTAAAACTTTAATAAATTTTCTAGATTAAATTATATTAAATTACTATTGTGTTGAAATTTTTTACTAGAATAGTATTAATATATAAAGATTCAATTTTTGATTATACTATTGTATGATTTTACTATTTTTGACTTTATATTTTTTATTTTACTCTTTTCGAATTTATATTTTCAATATTATATTTATATTAGTTTATATTTTTAAAATTAATTTAGCTATAATTATTAGTTCTCGGAAAGTACCATGACTACAAAAATCTCTTTTTATCACAGCCTTAGTTATAATTCAATATGCTAAAAAAATAGAATATTAAAAAAATTTTAGCTAACAATTAGGGCACTTTCCTTGCTCACGGCGTTAAGAAAATTAACGTCAAATCAGTTAAGAGAAGTAAAGATTATCTATGTAGGTTTTAGCTGCCAATGGAGGTGTTAAGACGAATTTTTGGTTGTAATGTTAATATAAAATAAAATATAATTACAGTTTTTGTGGTAGATTGACATAATAAATATTAACAAAAATCAGACTTTGCAAATAAAAAAGATAAACTAGTACATTTTGAGTCAAATAACAAGCAATTTACAGCTAATTTATATAGAAATTTAATATTACAATTTCATTAATAAAAAATGCTATATCATTGACGATAATATCAATAAGCGATAAAATATCTTAATTGTGAGCAAGAAAATGGGTAAATTTAAAATTAATTAAATAATTTCGAAATGCTTTTCCTATCATAAAACTTTTTAAAAAATGAAAAAATTTTGCAATATTTTAAATTTAATTTAATTGCTTTTTAATTACTAAAATGAATTAAATTAAGTAATATTAAAATATAATAAAAATAAATTATCTCTGCAAAAAAATCTATTATTTTACCGCCGCCCTCCCCCCTTAAGCAATTAATCTGTTATTTGTTTAATAAATATTTCCCTAATTTCATATACTGTATTTTACTATAAAAGTATTTTCATTTATAATATTAATTCTAATAATCCAAAAATTAATGTTTGATATTTGATATCAATTTTAAATTAAGGAAATTTTTTTTATTAAAAAATAAATAAATATATAAAAGTACAATATAATCAGCTGCTAATCTTGGTTATTCAATTATTAAAACTATTAATAAATTTAGTTTTTAGAAACGTATTTTTTACATAATAAAAATGCCAAAAATTAGGAATTGAGACGGTCAGCCGATCCAGGTCGGATCAGGGAGGGGATTTTTCCAAAAACGCTCAAAAACCCTATATATTTATGATAAAATTTTACCTAAATTAACTGGATTTAAACTAAATTTAGTTAATTTAACTGAATTTAAACCAGATTTAGCACCAATTTAGGAAAATTTTCTTATTTTGGGCAAAAAACCAAAAAATTTGCCGACTGCTAAAGGCGGCCGGCAAAAATCGAGGGGAGTACCTTTTTTCTGACCAATTGCTAGGGGGGAATAAATGCCAATTTTCAAAATCAGGGAGATTTTTGGCTGACCCCCCTTCACAATGCCTGCTAAAAATAAATTATAAATATAATATAACTATTATATAAATTATGTAAACATTAAAAAAGGTAAATAGTAGTTGAAATTGAATTTTTAACTAGTTAATGCATAAAATAAATAAGATTTAAAAAGTCGGTAAAATTTTTAAATGAAAGAAAATTTTAAAATAATTATCAATATTTATCTTATCTTAGTGAAAAAAGATTTTCAAGTATTTTAAGTATTGTCAACAAGTTGGCATCAATTGAGCTACTCATCAATTATATTAATTTGCTAATTAAAAATTTGATTCATTTTTAAGTAATTCTATTTTAAAAATTAATTATTATGTGAGAAAAATAACGGGAAAAAACAGTATTTTAGATTTATGTAATTGATCAAAATGTTCACTGTAATTGATTTAATTAAAATTATAATAAGACTAAAATATTTTATTTTATTATATTTTTAAACAAAACAAACAATTGATCATATTTGGAAAAATTATATTTTAGCTTAATATTAAACATATTTTTATATTTTAGTTTTTATTTGACTTATTAAAAAAATGTTAATTATTTTTGTTTTTAAGTTACTTTTGCTTACATTTAAGACAATCCCTATATTGCAAATTAAATTTAAAAATTGCATAATACAGTAATAAGCAAAATTAATGTATATGTCATATTTTATGAGTTAAATAACTTATTAAGTTTTGCGTTAATTAGAAAAAATAAAGTTTTAATGCTTTAATGATTTTGAATTAAAAGTAAGTCAAATCTAAACAATAGAGAAAAAATTTGATTAATTCTTTAAAATATCTATTGACTCAATTTTGAGAATTTAATTTTATGTTTCAAAACATTTTTAATCATTATATTAATTTATTCAACTGACAATCAATTAAAAGTTTAGTCCACAAGACAGTCCATAATATAGATCATAAAACAAATGTAATTTATAATTTAAAAACATTAAACGCCTTGGGTTATTGTAGTGCATAATACAGTATTTTTAAAAATATCAACAGATAACTAAACAGCCAAACTCATTTTTAAATTTTTACAATACTCTATAAGAAATAATCTTGTTTAAATTTCTAAAAATGCCAATTACAACACTTTTTATATATAAATTTAATTGTATTAAAAAAAAATTTATAATAAAAATTTAGAAAATTAAAACAAAGTGACCAAGGAAAAGATAAAACAATTCTTTATGCTCTTTTAAATGTAGTTAAAAATTAAAAAGTGCCAAATTATTTTTTAAATTTTAAATAAAAAAGTTATTAATTTATTAAAATTAATAATATATTTACTATTAAAAAATCTTATAAAAAGTTTTTTAATTTGTTTTTATACCAGTAAGAATGTAAACAGGGTCTTTTTGTATTTACAGGGGTTAATAATTATAAATAATTTAATAAAAATACCTGTATATACTGATACGCAAATGTCAAAAATAGCCAAAATATTAATATTTAAATTGAAAAATAGTAGTCGAAAGTAGTAATGAAGAAAATAGTAAAATCGAAATTAGTAATGTTGAAAATATTAAGCCGAAAATAATAAAATTAAAATTTACCTATTATAATTATTAACCCTGCGCTTTGTAGGATGCCTCAACTATAAAAAGACGTTTATTCACATTCGTATATATTCTTTCTCAACGTAAAAATTATTAATCAAATAAAGTGCTCTAAATATTGTAAAGAAATAAAGATTTATTACATTTACGGAGACTACTGTGTTATTAAGTGACTTAAAACTCTAAAATGTCTAAAAATAAAAATTCACAATTATGACCTTCCAGATCATGTTTATTTTAATTATTAATTAAATAAAAATAAAACAAAATACAAATTTAAGAAAAACAAAAAATTGAAAAAATTTATGAAGCGAGTATAAAAAGCATAACTTAGTCACTATTTCAAGAGCCTTGAAACCAGACTCAGCTCAAAGCAAACACTAATTATCGTTACATTAATTTTTATGATTAATATTTAGTTATCTAAGTTCTGCATAAAATATTTGATTCAATTATTATATATTTATAATGTTTTGAAAAAAAGTCAAATAAAGTATTTTTGTTGCTGAATCAATTATCAAAAATAGTTTTATTTGTTTTATTTCAAAATTTTCGAAATCTATTTAACATAAAAACTCAATACCGTATAACGTATATATGACTTCTTCAGAAACAGAAACCAAATCTATTGAAGTGTATATAAAACTAAACTTATTATTTAATAAGACAATACTTCTGTGTATATCCGTATTTACACAACAAGTTGTAATTTACACTCAATTTACAACTTATCCAATTAACATGTTGCTGTGAAGTTTCAGATTGTTTTTTAAAATAAAATATATTCTGGGTCACAAATAAATTATCTAGATTATTTGTTTAGATTTGTATTCTATTTTGAATTGAGTTGGCACTGAAAAGAGATTTCTATTTTCATTGAACGGAAGATTAAGTGAAAACGCTTTTCAACTTTTTCTCAAACAATGAACTAATTCTCAAATTGTTTAATAGGACAGAAACTCTATCATAGAATTTGTTTTAAATTTATTATTGCTATTAATCGTACGAAAAACAGGAATCAACACTTGTTTTAGCCTAAAATCTCGATTAAATTATTTGTTTGATTTAATCATGAAAGTGGAATTAAAAATCAAAGAACAAACTCTATTCTCAATATATATGTCAAATACTTTGTTATCGCATTTGATATTAAAATACAAAAAACTCATTCATTTATCCAATACAGAACTACAGAACAACAGCACTACAGCACTACTGGAATTAGTCTTATGTAAAGTCATATCCTATCGCCAATTGATGGCAATTGCAGTTTGTTTTAATAGAAAACTATTTTTAAATACACTTACCTTCGAGAGACTTGTTTGGAGAGCTCTCTTCATCGAATTCACTATAATTTTGCGATATATCGACTTCACTTTCACTGATTGAATCCAATTCTGTCCAAAAGTCTTCGTTTAACGAAGAGGTCGACTGTTTTGTCGCTTTTGAACTCATATTCATATTTGACAAACAAAACGATTATTCAAAAGAGAAAATATTGCGTTAGAAGTGAACCAAATATATGGACGTAATTATAAGTCGCAAAGAATTAGTTCAGTAATATATAGATACTTTAACTCTTATAAGAATTCGGTTTACTTATAGTTATATTAGATTTTAATAAAATTATTAATAACTTCAATGAGAATAACAAAAATACTTTAATTAATAAATGCTTTCAATGACTAAGAAATATATGAAATGATATAAAGTGAGAAAAAGAGAAAACAAAAGTTTGATTGAATAGCGATTGAGGAAATGTATAACAGTTTTGAAGGCAAGACTTGGAAATTATAATTGCGTTAAAATATAATAAATTTTTAAATAACTCCTATAAAGCAAAGTCACACTTATTTGACTTTATTTTCTCTGAACAATAACTTTATGCACAACCACTTCAATCATAAATTGTTTGCAATTATAAAAAACCTAAATCTGATGTAACCATAGCTTACTATCAGTCATAAACTTTGGACAACACATCGATCGGTGTATGTGTTCTGCGACTATTAATTGATGTCATTTTTAACTAAGTTTTACACAAAATAATAGTTTATATAAAACTTATTTCTGAAACTGAATATCAATTCAAAACAAATGTAATTTTTAATTAACTATCGAAGAGCTGTTAGCAATCATCGATCAAATCTGTTCAAAATCGCGTCATTTGTTTTAAAACTTAGTTTAAATTTAACGTATCGTAAGATAAATAATCTAAACATTTGCCGATTCATTAAATTTTGTTGTAATAAATGGCAACAATTAATAATAAATTGATATCAAAAGTCTATATTTTTTAAAAGTCTTTTATTAATCAAAAAAGTCATCTTTTAATGCAATTTGTATTCAATTAACTTATTTGCTCTTCGGGGGCAAAATGATTCCGTCGTACTTCTGTTGGAACCATTTGATGGCGTCGTCTTTGACCAAACGATGAGGTTTGCCGATATGGCCGGTCTTGTGTCGCCGGTGCGGGACATTGAAACCGGGTCTGCCCAACACGACATAGAAGTCGAGACCATAGATACCAATACTGGGATCGTATTTAATGCCTAAGTCGATGTGTTCTTGAATACCAAACCCAAAGTTTCCGGTGTCTGAAAAGTTATCTTTTCTTAACTCATATTCTTTCACCTATTGGTCAATAAGTGGTTTAATTAGTCGTCATTCGAGTCAATGCCAATTATCTGAGCCATACCTTCAGACCCTTCTCGAGAATCTCCTCAGCCTTAGGTCCCCTCACAGTGCAGTGAACAGCGATCTTCTCATTCCTTCGAATACCGAACGACCTAACGGTATACCTGGCCTTCGAGAAGACGGGCTGTTGTCCAGTCAACTGTTCCAACACTTTCGAAGCTCTGGTCAGTCTATCTCCAGACTCGCCGACACAGATGTTGAGACAGAGTTTCCGGATCCGGACCTCTCGCATAGGATTGCTGGCCTTATCGCGCCGTTTGGTCTTCGGAATTACTTTGCTCTTCGTATCCATCTATGGATTCATTAAAATACAATTATTATCACAAATCTTAGTAATGTCTTAATTATTGGATTAACTGAAGACATGTTGCAAAACGTTTGTTCATTTTGTGGGCACTTCTAAACAAAGACGATTTGATTATCGCAAATATCTCTGACATAAACTGTGCCGAAGAGGTCTTCAGTCAATACTTAATTATGTAATTAAAAGCAATTTATAAATCGATTTATTAATTGATAAAAAATATTGACTTTCAGGTCATGTTTGGAACAAACGTTTGCACAACAAATAAATACCAATCGTCTCATCAAATGTTATCATTTATTCAATTTGATTAAACAATTGCTTAAAATATAGTTTAATTAAATATTTAAATATAATATATAATTAAAACCAA
>JAQFXP010001548.1:0-18744 GCA_034693685.1 Belba bartosi
TAATTATTTTTGGATCTGAGACTACTTCTCCTCCCGGGCCCACAAATGTTGTATGAAAGTTGAGCACAATATCGATAGCAAATATCACATCTACTATACTGTTGGGGGTTAGGAGAGGTAACAATGAGAAAAATGAGTTAAGTGTCGAATAAAAGCAATTTTTGTGTCTTTTATTTGTCTGTTATTGTCATTTCGGATATTTAACGTCAAAATCATATAATTCTCAATATTATTGTATTAACTAATAATGATATCTAAACTGAAAGCCATTGTTGGAAATAAATTCGAAATAGTGTCGAAGAACTACCTGTCGAGTACTAAAAGAGTGACGTCTTCTGATGTTTTATTCTTGAATGCTACATTGTATGGAACCATTATGGCAGTGTAGAATGTCAGACATAGGATCACCCAATCCCTAAAAGTCAGCAAAAAATTAGTCAATTTATTTGTTTCGAAATCTCATCGAATCGGTTCAATCGGTTCAATCGGGTCATAGTTCATAGTTCATAGTCTTGGGTCACATACCAGATAGCTTTGAAGGCGCAGTAGTGGAGGAGTATATGTGGGGGTGTTTTCGGGGCCTCCTGTCGGTACTGCGGCAATACATCGGCATTTAGACTCATTAACTGCAAACATATTAAATGTATTCAATTCTATTGTATAATAGTTGAACTATTTATTTGTGACTAAATTATATGCCTGTTTAGCAGCACAAGTAGCATAAAACAGTGATCTCAACACCACTTCAAGACCTGTATTGCCACTTAAGTTAATATAAAGCCATAAAAAGAATAGAAAATTAAGTACAAAAGACATCGAAAGTAGCAGTCGGTAAACCTTAAGTTGTTATACTTTCTCTAATTAATTAGTTTTTTATGCCTCGAATTCCCTTAACTCGAAGTCCATTGTATCTCAAGAGTAATAATAAATTTTGTCTTAAAATCCTTTATTTCTAATATTACACTAATTTTGTGTTTCTGTTTCGACAATAAAATTCATGAATACAACAAATAATGGTTTTGTTTATGTATTGAATACGAAATTAAATTCGTTCTAAACTAGCATTTTATTGTTAAATCGATTATATGTTAAGAATTGTTTAACTAATATAATATAAATAAAATACTAAAATCAAAATTCAAGTAAAAAATAGCAAATGCATATTTAATTTCTTTAGCTAGGTTAACTACTTGTAAATTTATTTTAAAACAGACAAAACAGTAAAAAATATTCTAATTATAAACAGTTTATTATTTAAATTAAAAAAACTTTGTCTTTTTTTTTATTTAATCTAATATAAAAATTATGCTTGGCCATTTCTTGATTAATGGTTTAGCAACTTAAATTTCTATGGATTTGTCAAAAGAGATACTCGAGACAAATAATTAAAAAAATTCAGGTTGCAACTAAATTAATTAAGTGCAACTAATACAATTCTAAATTTTATTACATTTGCTTCAATGCTCTGTTTTTATGAACTCTTCTCGAAATCAATTTAATACTTCTTTAATTAGATTTTTGACTTAATTCAAAGAAATGTTTGAATCAATTCTCAATTTTCTCTTTTAGTATCTCTTCATAAAAGCAATTCAATGATAGAATTGCAATAAAAATTTCAGACAATTGTAGAAAATAAAGTTTTAATGTATATCCAGTAAATTATCCTAAATCTCAACACAAACTATCGATTTGTTAAGTGCCAGACATATAGACAGACAAACGAATAGTTCTATTATTTTTAGTGTTAATAATGTTCTTTGAATTTACTTTAAAGACAAACTAAAACCAATTTTTATAGACATATTGTATATAGAAAAAAGTTTGGCTATTAATTAAACTTGTTAATTAAATAATAATCTTAACAATTTTTGAAACCATTATAAAAATATGAAAAATACAGTTAATTGATTAGAAGCAAGCTAGTTTAGACGTGTGCGTTCATACCTGTCCAAAGCCGGACGTTTTGGTGGATTCGGTTTTGACAATCGGAAGATGTGTTGCGAACTGAGAGGCTAAGACGGAACGGCTTTTGGTGACAGAGCGCGCCAGTCGAGCGAATTTGCTTAAGATCTTCGCCGCGTCCTCTTCGAGCGGCTGTTTCTGTGCAGTGATGTCGCGAAATGTGAGCAAGAACAATACCACTATATTCTTCTCGTTCTTTATTGGTGCTATTTGTAACAGAAGCCATAATGGAGTCCCTATTATATCGATTGATAGTCACAGCAATAATTATTGGTTAGCAAACAAATAATTTAGAAAGCACTTAATTGCACTTGGCTCAATTTAATACAGCTGGGGTTCAAATGACAGCATTAGCCAAATGATCCCTCTGTTTTTTTAAAATTGACATTTATCCTCCCTGGCCGATAATCATATTGAAACCCTGATTTAATATTTTTGGTAAAAACATTGAATATGATTACAATTTTTGCATTTTATTTACATACAGTCAAACATAATAAACACTAAATATTATTTACAGTTATGCAAAACAAATATTGACATATTTTCAACTCATATGATATAATATTATAATTTCTTTATTTGTTTATTGAAATCAAAAGTTTTTAAATAATTTTTTTAAAAAATAATACTTTTCAAAATTTAATTACTTTAAATTTTAGATTGTTGATTTTAGAAGTAGTAAAAAGAAAATAGATTTGTGAAAATAGAAATGCAAACAAAATATAAATTTAATAAATTTAAATTTTGATTAATATATAAGTTTAAAATTAAAGCAATAATTTAGTAAATGAAGAGCTGAACGCATTTGCCTCTAATTATAGTATATAATGATTTACTTTATTGCAAAAATTAAATTGAGATAATGTCCGGTAATTAAAGTAATGACAAAATTAAGAAAATTATTATACTTTGCCTAGTTAAATTTATTATTCAAATTTATATACTTGTATGTAATTATTTAAATACCATACATATGTATAAATGTTTTGATAAAATCTTGATTTATATTATTGAAAATAGAAGTATAGATAATATACTTTAAAATTATATAAACATTTATGTTATTATATTTTAAACGAAAACAAAATAATTAAATAAAACATTGTTAAAATTTACATTACCAAAGTAAAGTATTACTAAAGTTTTGCGGATTAAAAAAATTTTATTACTGTTGGAAACATTTATTATAAATTTTATTATAAAACAAAATTATTAATATAAATAAATTCAATTATATATTCTATTTTAAATCTTAAATTTAAAACTTTTATTAAACATTAATTGATTGTTAGATTATAATCACTAAAAAAAATTTGTGGACCAAACACTGATAATACAATTCCAAAGTATTTGACAATTTAGACTTGTGTAAATTATTAGTTAGTATTCTTTGGAGTTGTATTGATATATCAGTATTTTGCTCGAAAATATTTTTATGATTATAATTTAAGTTTTATTTTTTAAAATTTAATATTAAACTTTGGTAACTAAAAACTCAACTGTCTATTTAAACTTAAAATCTGATAAAATTGTATAAAATTTACTGTCAATTAATTAATTTTTATTAAAAATTTTTATCGTTATCTAAATATTTGCTATAAATACAAGTTTTAAAAAAATAATTTTTCTTATTTTAAGTTAAATATCGATTAATAAATTCAATAAATAAATAAAAATAAACAAGTCATTCTGTCAAAAAATAAAACATATTAAAAAAATATCAAAATTTCTGCATAGTTTCGAGTAAATTGTTAAGAATTTAAATAAAAATATTTTTATTTATGAAGCACATTTATTTGTGCTATCTCATTTTGATAATATAGTATATTAAAATTATTTATTAAATTAAAATTTTAAAATTACTTTAAATATATGATTAAATTAAAGTAATGATAAAAAATTTAAATAATAGCAATTAATTTTGTCTATAACATTTAACTTAACTTTATACATTTAAGGCTAGTTTATTTTTAAAATAATTGCATTTTATTATTAATATTTGTGCAATATTTTATAATAATAATAATTAAATTAAACTGTAAAAAGTACAAACAATAAATAAGACTAAGAAAAAATAGTCAAATGAAAAAAATTTTCAAATATTGGAGTTAATCACATTTTCTAAAAAATATAATAAAATTAATAAAACAAAAGTTATTTTAAGAATTGAAACAATTGAACAAATAATACATTTTAATCAATATTAATCAATCAAAAAATATTTTGAGACATCTATTCAGGTATTGTTTGATGCAATAGAAAAAATTTTAAAAAACATTTTCAAATAAAATTTTGTCAAATCCATCATTTGAACAAAATGTAACTCCAATTGAATATTTTCTTCTTCATCCGTCTCTGTCTATTATATCTTTGATATTATTTTATTCTTTTTGTTGATATTTTATTAAATTTAATTTTGAATAAAATTTAATCTAATTTATATTCCATTTTTTTTAAATATTTCAATTAATTATCAAAATACTTTAAGTTTAACTTGATCAATTTATTAAATGCAAATTTAAACTTAAACGATTAAGTCAAGAAGTATATATTGAAATATTTTCTTAATTAAACTTAATTTATTATGTTATATTTTATAATAAATTATTATACTCAACGCATAGTCTATAAATTAGATTGATAAAAAAGTAAAAATAAAATCAAATTTAATAAAGTGGTATGCAAATGTATTTAGCTAAAATGTTTGTTGATTATTTAGAAACTAATTAATTAAATATTAGATTTTATATTTAAATTAATTGATTTTTTGAATAAATTAATTAAATTAAATTTTAATTAAATATATATATTAATATTTATATCTAATATATAGATATTAGTTTTTTGCAAATATTTATTAGCGTAGTAATTTATATCTAATACGGTATTTTAAAATTTGTTTTTTAATTAATATTTTCTTAAGCCAATTAAACCCTTGTCACATTTACTTTACTGTCACATTTAAAGCCTTAAAATTTCAATCATGCAATTTACATTCTTGTCAAAATGTTCGGCACTTTTTCTAATCTTAAACTCATATCACATTATCTAACTTGATTTTTATTTTTCAACTTTATTTTGTTTTTATATAAATAACACCTATGAGAAAAATAAGATATTATAAGCAAATATTTTTAATAAATAACATAATAAAATGTGTCGATTACTTAGCTGAAAATATAAATTGCCTAACTGAGATTTTGTACTTGGTTTTAAATGTAACAGAATAATAAAAATCTAAAGTACAAATTAATTTCTAAACTTAATAACTTTATAAATATTATATTATTGTTTATGTTAATGGAATATTAAAAAAAACTATTTAAAATTAAAGAAGAAATTGGTATTATTTTATTTTAGAATAAATTTTAGTCTTTTGTTATTTTATGACATAAATCAGATTAGATATATATTATTGTAAAATCTTTATTTCAATTTTCTGTTCCATTCTAAAAAGTTTTTTAATTTTTAAGATAAAAAATAAACTTTAAATTATATATTTTGCTCAAAAAAAACATAAAACAGATTAAACCTAAAGCTTTGTGTTTGAAAAGAATGAAAAAATAGCAAAAAAGTTGGAATAAATTGTCGGATCGGAAGCATAAGGCAATATATGGCACTGGGAGAGGAAGAGAGCCAAATGTGTTTGAGTCTGGGCTCACATTAGCAAACATTAGCTAACATTGTTGTCACTCCAGTAGGTCATGAGTTAACTGCACAGTTAGGCTTTAATTGATATTATCAGTTGCACTGATTTGCACAGATTTGCATTGCATTGCTAATTAAGATTAATAATTAATAAAATAATGCAAAACTGAATTCAATTCCATTAACACATTTTAAAAATTGGGTGCGTTTTGCACTCAAATAACAAACTGTTTCCAAGCAATTTGAGCTTGCTAGACACAAATCCAATTATTTGCTAACTTTTTAATTGTTTCGATGTATTAAATGCAAATTACTTTATAGTTTCTAAATAATTATGATTATTTCAAACCAAGTTAACTTTTTAAATATTTATTAATGAATAGCAATTGTTTCAATTGCATACAAAGTGACAAAAAATCTTAATAATTGATTCAATTGTTTAATGTCTACGAACTAAGTGTGCAATTTGTGCCGAATAGCACAGGTAGATCGGGTAGTTGGTGAGTAGATTAGATATCATATACAGTATGCTTACCTGAGAGGCACTGGGGTGAGTTGGCTAATCTACTTTGTGCGGATCCAATTGTCGAGACAGTCGCTGAATCTGAGCGCTCATTACCATCTGATAGAGCGATGTCGGCGATGATCGGAAACCGATTCGTTTGTTTTGGAAGCAAAATACAAATTAATCGATTAAAATTTTGTTATCTTTTATTTTGTTTTTAAGTAAAAAATTATTTATAATTTTTATCGATTATCCTATTTAAAAGTAATCAATTAAATTTTTTAAAATAAATAATCTTTCATGCTCCAAAAAAAAACTAAATTTATAAATGAATTCAAAATCAAATTTTTGCAAAAAGTAATCTGAAATAAAAATAAGCATAAAATTTGTTTTTGTTATTACCAACTGATGAGGCAATTTGTTTAGCAAATTGAGCATAATAAAAAAAACAATTTTTTGATGGGAAAATAGCTAAAATTACCAAGTTTAATAAGTGAATAAAATTTTTAGCAGAAAAATCGTTTGCGTGCATTCAATATATATAAATGAATAAATAAAATTTAATAAATTAGAGCGATGCTATTTTATTAGCAACACAATGGAGACAATGAAGGCATTGGAGACATTGGAGGCATTTAGTGCTCTTCGAGATACTCTACATCTGAAGAGATTGAATAGATTTTTGCCATCCGATCGATAGTAAAATATGAAAATGTAAATGAGAAAGGAGAAATATTGGGATCAGAGGTAATCTCAGTTTTGTGTCAATAAAATGAGTGCAAAAAAGAATTTTCAAATAAAGAGAATTCTCTATAACTAAAAAAAAATCATTTCCAGTGATCATCAATTGAAGTGTTTTTCTTTGGAGATAATAAAACGAGAACTCGAATCGAATCTCTTATTCTCGAGAATAGACTAAAAAAGATTGAATTAAGTTTTGATTTGTTTGTGAGTAAAGTGCAATTTAAGCAAATTTCGTACAAATAATTGAATTGATGATTGATTTGATTTAATCTAATGATGAATGCAATTCAAACCACTCTTCCGACTCTCTCTAAGTATTGAGTCTTAGACTAAATGATATTCGATGTCATATTAGAAATTTTTATTTGAATTAAACATGATACAAACAATTAAAAAAAGTAAAAACCTTAAATAAAAATAAATGAGTTAAATATTTTATCAAAATTAAATTAAAATTTTCTAAATAAAAATTAAACCATTGATTGAATTAAAATATTTAATAATATTTTTTGTATGTAATGTAAAGGTTTAAAAACAAAATTATAATTTTATTTAGTTATTCTTATCTTACAATTAATTAGCATGGTTTAATTACTAATTAGGCATATCTATATTTTTAACATGACTAAAAATAGCACTGTAGATCAATAACTAATTAATAATACATTTAATTGTCATCTGATGTATATTTAGAAACGTTTTAACCCATTTTTATAACTTTAATCAATTCATTTAAATTTATTTATACATCGATTAACTCGATATATATTTTTAACTTTTATCTAATATAAGTATTACAGTTATGACGTATTTTATTATATTTTATATTAATATTTATAACTCGTTTTCGGTTTAACTCATTTATATTTGAAATTTAGAAAATTATTTTTTCAACGAATTGTAATTCCGATATAATTCTGACAAAACATAAAACAATAAAATATAAAATATTTGTATTATATATAACACGACATGCCTTTCATTGGAGAAATTTTAATGAATTGAAAGTTTAAAGAGAAAGAGAAGGGAATTGATGTAAATGTAAATGAATTGTTAACTAAAAACAATGATTTAATTTAAATGCAGAACAACCGACACAATAGGTATGGCGACAAACAAATACAATCGAACATTGTTAGACAAGACCACAATAGGACTGTCACCAGAAGTTCGGATAAGACACAGTACATATCAGTGCATATCATTGTCAGTATTACTGTTAGAGCTCTGGCAGACATCACTGGTATTGACGAGTGATGTCTGAATCACACAGTTTTCAACAGATAATACAGTTCTTATCAGATAAATAGTCAATAAAGTAATTGCGAGCTCTTTCTGGCCATAAAACAAATTTAGAGCTATAACTGCTAACAATTTACGTGCAATGAATTGTATTGACAGACAATTTCTATCATTTTCTATCATTTGCTTTCATTTAGTTTTTAGCCTTTTTAGCTGATTCTCAGTCTCTGTTGACCCCAAACTGTACGCAATGTTTCAAATTATTATATTTATGGCGAATACGGTTCAGACAGTCTGTAACCGAATACAACAAATAAATATATTCTGTATATTCTGTCGTATATATAAATATTGAGTACATTTGTATTTTATTTTATTCTTCCCAAGTCTGCAATATTCTATATTCGGCCACACATTGCAATCGACGCTATATTTAGAAACTTAATACTGTATTCGCTTTGCATTGACACCATTTCACCAATAGGTTTATCAGTGAACGTATGTTCAATATACTATATATACTGTATATATTCTGGTTATATATATAATGTCATATATTTTCGTATACGCCCTAAACTACTAGAGTCCAAATAAAACAATTCAAAGTATTATAGCGATGTTGATTTGAGTAGTCTTTGAAAAATTTTGATAAATTTATAAATATTTTTAAAGTTGACTAAAAGTTATAAAATTTTGTTTAATAATTATTTAATTTAAGAATATTCTTTTAAACTACTTTTTTGTTAATTATCGTTATAAAAACTTTATAAAGTATATACAAAATATAAAATTTAATAATGTTGTAATAATAGTAGGTATAATTTTAACAAATTTGAATTATTGAAAATTTAACAATTTAATTTTTATAGATTAACTATTAATAAACTGCTTAATATTAATGTGACAAAATAATTTAATTATGAGTTTGTTTGACTCTTAATTTTAATAAATTAAATTAAATTAAAATTCTAAACAATAATTTGGTCAAATATTTTGTAATTAATAAAAGTTTTGAATGTAATTAAACAAATTTTTGCATATTTAAAAATTTTATTTCCTAATCAATTAAAAACAAAATCATTTTGACATGTTGCTTTTTAATTATGAGTATATTATTATAACTAAAATTAATTTGCGTTAAAATAATAAATTAAAAAAATAATAAACATTTTGTTTTAGTAGAATATAAATTGATTTAATACAAAAATCTTAAATATGTATTAATATCAAAACCAAATTTAATGAAACAATTGACGCAATTTCTAATTGAAGGCAAAATTTTTAGTTATAATTAGAATCGGTTTTATTGATTGAATTGAAAAATTAAATTATAATCTTGTGTTGAGTTATTAGATCGAAACTGACGTTCGGTTTGTTGGCCACAGAATACCGAAATGCAATCAAATTATAGCGAGAGTTCACTGAAGGCAAGTTCACCGGAGCTGAAGAGAATAGCGAATATTTATCTTTCGAGCCCTTCAAGAGATTATTCCAGAAATAATGCGTTAAATTTGGTGCTACTCTCGAGTGGTAATAGACTTCTTCTCATTCTTAGGTAGAGTTCATTATCTAATAAGAAGTATATCTCCGGAACTCGTTTCACATTAATAATACGAATGAAACGCAAATACATTGAGGAATAGCTAACCGTCTATCAGACCAAAGCCTATTATACAGTAGAGATTGTAGTCGTTTTTAGTTTCAATTTTTTATTCTTATTTACTAAATATGAATATTCTATAACTGACTTTTTTCTAAAGTTAACTATTTTAATGACAATTTATAATAGAGTTTATTGAAAAAGTTTGCAAGCTAAGAATAGCTGCTTTTTCTAATATATATAAATTAAGTTCCCGGAAGACATTTGACTCAACTCTATGAATAATATTTTATCTTTTAGATACAGTAATAAATCTTAAGAAAAATTTATTGTAGTTTGCAAAAACCCAGCCAGATGTTATATACAAATTAATTAATGAACTAAACAATTAAAACAAATGTTTTGTCTCTATATTTGCTAAATAATTATTATTTTTATTTAATATTGCATTAAATATTTGATTTATAATAACCTGAATATTTTTTTCACTTAATATCAATTTTTCGTAATTATATAACTTATAAATTAGAAGTTGTAATTAATTATTTTGAACAAAATTGCCCATGTTACATAGGCTTCTTTATAATGCGCTCTTAGAGTACAATACTAGTTATAAAAATTATAAATAATTAAAATTTATTTTAATTTCTAAAATAACAGCATTTTTAAATTAAAATTTAATTTAAACTACATCAATAAGTTATCTGTCTTAAACTGAGTTTAATCTAGATTAATTAATATTAACAAATCTTTGCTTGCTTTAAAGGGTAAACACAGTCTGAGGTCATAAAAATTTATAATAAAGAGTGAAATTAAAGAGTCATTAAGCAGTTTTCGGCACAACTCAAAAAGGGGTCAATTATTTGTTAATTAATTAAAAATATTCTATTAATAACAAAACAAAAGTAAATTATCTTTTTTTCCGAAAAATTAGTGAGCCTTGAATTTTGAAGCAGAAAATTATATTTTCATAATATTCATGAATTTAAGGTTAGATTAGACTCTCTAATGCGCGAACATGTTTGTTTTTGTTAATGGAATAAAATCTTTAAAATTTACAATAAATAAAATTATATTTATTTATATTTTTTTACATTTTATAATAAAACTGAATAAATTGTTTCTACTTTTTACTTCAGAATTTAAAATAATATAATTAAATTAATATAGAAAAAATATTTGTTATATTAAACTTGATGTTATCTTAAATTCTCTTTTTATCTAATTTTAAATTATTATCATTGAAATAATTTTATAAAATATTTGAATTTATTTAAATTTCTAAAATTGCTAAAAATAACGACCACATTAAAATTTTCTAAATATTTTAATTAAATATAAATATTTTTAATAATAAATTGTCTGGATAAATTAAATTTGTTTAGAAATTAAATCATGGTAATATAAAAAATAATTTTTTATATAAAAGTTTTACTACTTTTTATTTTAAAAAAACATAAAGTGCTTATTCAGTCACTTCCTGATGTAAACTAATGCATATTTTAACTGAGAATGTGTTAAAAAGTCTGAAAATATTTATACTTTAAATACATTAGTTTAAGATATTTGCATTGCTTTGAAGTAACTCATAAATGAATAAAAAAATTGCATTTTATATGAATTTTTTTGTAGTTATTCAGTATTAGGGAAATACGATGTTTACTCATATAAAACAAAATGTGAATAAAAAATTGCAAAATCAAGTGATAAAAACCAAGATGTGTTAGCAAGAAAGAAAAAAAGTTCATTAATTTAAAAGTTAATTTCCCAAAGGATTTCTCAAACCGAGAAATAAATTTCATCGAAATTCTCGCAAATAAAACTCGCATTAATTCCAACTTTAGTCTCCATTTCTTATTAAGATATTTTCAGTCAAAATGTGTTTTATAAGAAAAAAAAATTTATAATTAAATACTAATGTATATAAATTATTACATTATAACTAGAGATAGTTGAAAATTGTGACATGATTGTATTGACAAGGTAGTCATTACATTCATATCACAATTTTCAGCTTTTTCTAATTATAAAATTTCTAAGTTTAATATCTTAACAAGATTATTTTTAAACTTTGTATTATTGTAATTTTTAATTTTGGTTAATTTTTATTATAATATTTTATTATGCAAAATTTATTATTTATTATTTAGTATAGGTTGGCATTTAAAATTGTTAACTTAATAATTTATATTTTTAATGACATTAGAAATGTTTTTAAAAATTTTTAAATAAAATATTATTTTAGAAAAAATATTTGTGAATTAAATAATTTGAAAATTAGAGCATTTAAAGCGTTTATAAATATTCATTATTTGGGCGAAATATTTGTTTAATATTTATTATTTAGTTGTCTTTTCCTAACATTTAGTTTGGATTTTAATATGGCCATTTAGTTTTGGCATTTAATAACTATAATTACAATTGTTTTTATGTAATCTATTAAATTACATTTGCATTTAAAACTTTTGAATTGAATGACTTGAATATTAAAATTAAATCTTTTGCCAATCGAATGCTAAATATAATTAAATACCGATAAAACTATAAATACATATTTTATATTTTGTTGTCATATTTTAATCATTTGTTAATTAAAATAATTATATTCCGGGTCAGCAAAGAGATATAACCAAAAATACGTTTTTGTTTGAAAAATTGGACAGTGTTTAAAAATAGAAAGGAATTCAGAAGGTTGAATAATCCAAGGGAATTAGAGAAAGGATTTTTGTGACAAATTTAGTTAAGAATATAAAAAATTTAGCGCAGGATTTTTTTTTAATCTGCAAAATAAAAATTTTAATAATACATAAGAGAATCATAAAAAACATTTGAATTTAAAATAAAAGTTAATTTAATTAAATTTAACTTAAATTAACAACAACAAAAAACAAATTTAAATACATGTATCAGTAATTTTTGTTAAATATTAATCTCTGATAAACAATTAATATATTAATTAATGTTTTTGATTATACAAAGTATGATATAATTTAATTGAAAAAATTTTAATTTCATTTATGTTTATTTTAAATATTTTATTTATTAAAAATATATATTTAATAGAAAAAGCAATTTAAAGATTATCGGTTAAGAAAATATAATAATTAAATAAAAATGTTGACCGAATCGAATCAAATTGATTTTAATCTAATCTCAATCTTAAGAATTAAACTACAGATTCAAACACAAGAAAAAGCTTTTGTATTCTAATCCAACTTCACTTTCTCTCATCACTGAGTGGTTTGAGTAAAATCCAAACTTTTTTCTCAAGTAATCTCTTGTGTTCTCTATTACTGAAAGTAAAAATATTAAAGTCCTGTGCGTTCGGCACCTGTTTATCCCGTCCTTACTTTCCACGACATACATAAATCCCACAGTTATTCGACTCTAATTCACTATAGGTTTTGCCAAATGAATATATTTCACTCTTCGGGTCACTTACTCTATCATCAATTACTTTTGTTTTCGGAATACAATTACTTAAGGAGTTTACTAAATAAATTAAAGTATCTAGGTCTATTTTTCAAAACAAATTGATTTATTTTTTAATTATAAACTATAATATAAATCAATTTTCAAAATTTTTACTGAAACCTAAGTTTTAACGTAATATAGAGAGAATGAGATATGCTATCTGTAGAGCTCTAGAGCTTTTAGAGCAATCAATCAAATGATTGAAATGACATCTTTCCAACACTTCATTCCCATTGATATCGTACTTGAATTCACGTACCGTTCGAATCAATAAACACATTAACATAACTATTATTTAAATCTAATACTCTGTTAAGCCAGGCAAAGTTTAAGAAACTAACATTTATTTTAAAAAGCAATTAATTTAATTTGAATTCTGCAAAAAACAAAATAAACTTTATTTTGCATATTTAATTTTTTATAATGAAACAACCTAAATTTTTTACTTTAATTTAATATAATTTAAAATAGCTACTGTAAATAGCAATATTTTATTAAAATAATCTAATTATAAAATTAATAAAAAAAATTTAAGTTATATTGAATAAAATCTATAAATATTTTAATTTTGCATTTTTAAACTTTATGTTTGTTTTAAAACTTTGCGTACATTTAGTATTCAACAGAAAATTAGAAGAAATAGAGAATCAGTTGTTATGCAAAAAAATTAATTTGTTTTAGACATCGATTATAATTTATAAGCTGCTGTTCTTAAGATTTGTTTTACTTCTTTAGCTCTTAATTTATGCGATAATTATTAAATTTAATAAACATATATATTTATTAATATATAATATAATCTAATATATTGATATTTTAATAGATTGTAAGAACGCAAAGTAATAGGACTGTAATAGGACAGTAAGAGTAGACTCACGTGTCTTCTTGTAGAGCAAAATCTCGAATTGTTCCATAGAGTGGTTATCCAACGACTGCTCGATTCTTGAGATAGTGTTCTTCTCAGTCATCTCGCCATACATAAAACTGCACCTGGTGCTCTTCTGCATGACCTCTGCCCTGTTGTAGCCGGAAATCTTGCAAAAAGATTCGGAACAGTAGACGATCGGGTAGTCAATGATTTGTGCATTTGCCAGAAGGAAGCTGCTGTCGGCTGTACATCACATATGTACAGTACATACGTACAAATGTACAGGTGCAGATATACAAACAGATAAACAAACAATTATTAGTACAAATATTAATTGTATTAAATCATTTTTATAGATAATAATAATTAGCTATTTATGTGATTCAGGGATTGAGTAATTAATTTCAATAACAAATGTCTGATATTTTCCAATCAATTCTATTTTTAGTCTCAATTCCTGTACTTATACTCAAAAACGTATAGAAAAGCGTAAATCAATTTCAACGAAACTAATGCTTTGTTTTCATTGTCCACACAATTTCTAATTAGATTTCTATGAAACCTTAATCTTAAGAAATTTGTATATATAAAGTGCACCGGAATGTTCACCAGTTCACTATTGACAAATTTTTACATTAGCAATTAGATTATTTAATGTATATTTTAAAAAAAATTTGCAATTGTTAATAAAATTAAATATAATTCTTTATTTAAAGTTTAACTGTTAAAGTTTATTTTAAAATTAACAAGTTAAGTCTTACACACATTTATTATTGTTTTATTATTATTAAAATTTAACTAATTTTTATTAAAAATTTAGTTTTATTAGCAAAATTCAAAATTTATTTACCAGATACAAATTGTTACTTTTTATTTAATAAAATCATTTTTTTCAGTCATTATTTTTAAAAATGTAATAATTTAATTCAAATAATTTTCAATTTTACAACAAATTCAAAGTTAAAATAGAAGTTTTTTAAAATTAAAAATTATTATTTTTTACACAAAGTTTTAAATCAATATATATATATAATAAGTTTTGGACAAATAAAGCCGATTAATAATTATTTGCATCAAAATATAAATGAATAAATAAATAAATACTGTATACTTTAATATTTAGAATTATGTTTAACTATGCACAATTACTTAATTTATTAAAAATTAATACATATAGTAATTTGATTGAAAAAATTGCCAAATTTTAAGGTCTATTGCTCTTCAAACAACTCATTTCTGTAATTGAAGAGATTGTTGACTCAAATGAATTGTCGTTTTGACTAAATTATTTAAATTTAATTCTGAAGATGCAATCAATACGAGAAAAAAAGAAAGTATTCATTTGTTTTGTATATAAAAACTTTATATTTATTAAATAGACGAACATTACTGGCGCTAAACATTTGTTATTCATATCATATATTAACTGTATATAAGTTATATTGTTGTTCATTAGATTATACGAAAGTATTGTATATATAAACTGAATAAATGCTATATTAAGAAACATAACTCACTTTTTATCAATAAAAACATTTTAGTTATGAGATCTAAATGCCTAAAAGAACGGTTGGAATTGTTCCGAATTAGTTTTCATGCATCGAAACACTCGATCATTTAGTTACTAAAAAGTTTATCTCAAAACAACTGCAAACTAAATTGTTAAATATACCGGGTGACACTTACATATTACCGATTTATAGATATAGCTGCTTTTTTTAATTAAATGTCAGAGTTGTCTACATTTGGCCATTTTTATGATCTCAATGTTGTTATGCTTTTGTTATTTTTCTAATTGGTTTAATTAATTTTAAAAATGCTCTTGTTATTTAATTTTATTATACAATAGCAGTACTTAAAAATAAAAATAAAAATTTATATTAATTAATATTTTATAAATTGTATAATAAATAAATATTTTTAATTATTGCTAAATATAAATTATAAATTTTTTTAATTTTTTAATTTTAGAAAACAACTAATTTTTTAAATATTAATTTATAACTTGTTGAAACATGACAGTAAAGTACAGAAACATTTATGAGTACTGAGCAAAATCTTATTTATATGCATTTTTGTATAATTTAATTTGAATGTTTTTTTAGATAAAAAATTTGACAATTTCTTTAACAAATATTTTTTTACTGCTCTACAAAAAACATAAATTTTAATCAAATCTTAAATTTCTAATTAAATTTTAAAAAAGAAATAAATTACAAATATTTATATAAAAGTCTAACTAAAGTTAATTATATTTATATAATCTAATAATAGGATAAAAAAAAAGAAAAAATAAGTTTTTGTAACAAATAAGTCTAACTAAAGAAAAAGTGTAACAAAAAATCGATTAAATATTTAACTTATTATTTCTGTAACGTATCCGTTGAGTAAATATTTATTTGCAATCAATTATTAAAACTACAAATTTTTTAATAAGTTTTTTGAGAAATGCATTAATTATTTGATAAGATTAGACATCAGAGACATAGCGTGATGATTAGTTTTTAAAAATAGCATCAAGATAGTGTATTTTTAAAAATTAATTTAATTTTTTTAAACGTTAAACTTTTTTTTTTTAATTTTTTAGATTTTATTATTTATTTTTATTGACTGTTAATTGTTGTTAATGTTTAGAGTTATTAATAAATGTAAAATTAGTTTTATGTTTGAGAAAATATATTAATACAAAAAATACTTAAAACTGTTGTCAACTTTTTTTTATTGCTATTATTTATTGTTAACATTTGAAAAAATAATTTTTTATTAAAATATTTTTATTTTGAATTTTGTTCTCAAAACTTCTAAATTTAATTTTTTTATCACAATAATTTTAATCTGTTTATTGTATCAGAATTTGATAAAATAAAGTGCTTTTACTAAAAACAATTTGAGTTAAAATAATCTAGATAAAGTTATGCTAGATATACATGTATTATGTTGAGTTAAATTTAGCAAGTTCTATATTTATTTTACAATTAAAGTTTAAGTTAAAAAACAATTTAAAACTAAATAAATTAAAAAATTTTAAAATTAGGACTTTTAAATTTAAAACATAAAAATAGAACATTTGTAGTGAAACCTTATTTTAAATATAAGTTTGATATATATTTACTTTAGAAAGAATAAAAACTTTTCCAATGTGTTAGTTAAACACTTGAGAAATCATAGTTATGTCTTAAAAGCAGAAATTCTTTTAAAAGTATTTGATGTGAAATATATTTTTAAGTTCACAAAGACTTTGAGATATGAGAAAACTGTCAAATGTTAGCTAAATAAAGATTCTCTATATTTGTCTCAAACATCAAAATAATTGTTTTAAGACTTAAAGATTTATATGAAATTAAATTTTTAAACATAATATTAATGCAAAATAAAATTTTTTATATTAATCTAAATTTAAATTATAAATGTAATAACAATTTTCATTAAATATTAAGTTAAATTTTATTATTTAAATAATCTAGTTCTATTAATAGATGCAGTATTACTAATATTACACTATTAGTTAATAATAGATTGATAAATAGAATCACAAATGCAATGCAGAGTTAATATCGTTTTCAATACTTGGAATTAATTGAACTAAAAGAGAAAAAGTTTTTCCCGGAATAAACACAAAAAATATTGATTAACAAAAGCCGTTAAGTATTTTGCAAAACATAGTCTATAAGCAGAGATAAAGAACTTTTTATCACTATTTCGCACAATCTTTGCAATAAAAAGTTTAAAACAAAAAGTTATTAAAACAAAACAATTAGTTTCTTGCTAAATACAATTAAGTTTTTAACACTTTTTTAATAAATTAAAATTATGTCTAAAGTTGTATTAAATAATAAACTGAAAAAATAATTAATTAAACAAAAAATTAATTTAAAAAGATTAATATTTTGCTAAGAATAGTTTTCTGGTTAAACATGACGTATACGTAATACAAATTTAAACTTTGATAACATGTATAACATCTGTGGTGTTAATAATTTCAAATTATCCAACAATATGTAAACGAATTTTTGTGCAAAATATGAATAAATTTATTATTAAATAATCGAAAGTTTACTTTAAAAATGTCATTCATTTGCTCTAAGTATTGAAATGAAGACTAGAATAAAAAAAAGATTGAAAAATGATAACAAAATAGAATAACAATAAGAAAAATATACAAAAACCTATAAATAATACAATTGACAAAAAATAAAGTTTGATAAAATAAAATTTTTATTGTTTTGCTTGATTTAATTTGATATTTTTGTAGTGTTTAATATTTTATTTTTGTTTGTTTTGAACTTTAAAACATTTTAATCTTTAAAATAAAAAAAATGCTTTTATTTTGACAAATATTAGAAAATATATCTAAATTGTAAGCGACAGTACAGTCTGTTTTAGACAAATCTAAAATAACATTTTGTTAGTACAGTATATAACTCAAGTTTACGCATTAAACTGATTTGTTGTAGACATATATATGTTTTAAATATTAAATATTTTTATACATACCATGTTATGCCACTTATAAGGTAATTTACTTATAAGTACAGAGTATAGTGAGAAGTAATATAGTAAGCATAGTTTAATATTCGAGATTAAAATATTTGACATTACATTATTCGACATTAGAATATTTGACATTTGAATATTTAATATTAGTTTATTCGACATTTTTGTAATTATTTATTAAATATTTTGGTTTCATATCAATTA
>JAQFXP010001549.1:0-18743 GCA_034693685.1 Belba bartosi
CCTAAAACGCATACTTACACTCAAACCCAAACCTAAACTCTAACCTAAAACGCATACTTAAACTCAAACCCAAACCTAAACTCTAACCTAAAACGCATACTTACACTCAAACCCAAACCTAAACTCTAACCTAAAACGCATACTTACACTCAAACCCAAACCTAAACTCTAACCTAAAACGCATACTTAAACTCAAACCCAAACCTCAATTCTAAACTCAACTAAAAATTAAATTAATAAAAACATTTAACCAAGATTATAACAAATATATCAAGATAATTTTTATACATTAATTTAAAAATGCGTTAATTTTAATTTATTTATCAGAGACTTCGACGTGGAATTTGTGCTTGCTTATATAAAACCTTATTGTCGAATAGGCGTATATTTAATCGGGCTATACCTTGGTTATTTAATCGAAACGCATTCATATCAACAAACAATAACAACACAAATATTCGGAACAGATATACAAAAAAATGTAATAACATTGCAGATATTTTCGGTAACAACACTGGCAGTCGGTGGCTTACCTGCGCTAATCCCCGGCTCATTCCTGTCAGTGCTATGCCATAGCGTTTACCGACAATTATTTGCGATCAGTTTTGCTATTATTTGTATAGATTGGACGTATAATCCAAACAAGTTTATAGTGCGCGTACTGTCGGCCCGAATATTCCGTACACTACAGACCATACAATTGATGCTATATTTGTGCCATTCGTTCAATTTGGCGCTAATTTTCGATGAATACGACTTTCGGGATAAGACTATTACTACCCTAGAGTTGAACTATACTTTTATACTATATTTTTGGAATACATTCATTACGAGTATATTTTTGACACTATTTCTCGAGTTTCCGCTCAATTCGATTCAAAATTATTTTACTAGAGATCGAAAATCTTTAAATAAATTTTCATTCAGTTCTAGTTTTTTAAAATTTAATTAAATTTTTAATTGAATTAATTATTTGATATTAGTTTTACTCAAAGCTCACTAAATATACTGTAATTTATTGATAATAAAAACAAATTCGATTCAATTGTTGACTAATTTGATAAAAAATTTGTTTAAAAAAAGACTTTATTTTTAAAATTATATTATTATAAACATTAAATAATGAATGAATTTATTTTTTGGTTATAATTATCAGACAATTAAATAATAAAAAACATAATTAAGTAAAAAAATTAATTATTTTAATTGAATAGAAAATACATTTGAAATGAAATAAAAAGCGAAACAAAACAAAACAAAAATCAAAACCTAATCATCTGATTGCGAGATAACAGTCTCTTCAGGGGCCGAATCGATGGTCACGTTCTGGTCGGCGGCCATATTCGGGTGCGCTTTCATCTGATGTATGAGTAGTGTCCGCCTGACTGTATATTTTTTGCCGCAACCCATGTATTCGCATTTGTGGTTCTTCTGGCCCTCGTGGACAGTACGCAAGTGTGCCTTCGATTCGAAAATAATTCAATTTTTTGGATTATTTCGTTAATTAATTTCAATTATTTGTTAATAACTTGTTTTTAAGGAAAAGTTTTGCCAAAATTTGGTATTTTTTTTGCAAAATTTATTACTATTTCTGAATTAAAATCAATTTTAGATTTAAATAATATTTAAATAAATCTCAAATTACCTTAAGATTGCTCTCATCGGCAAATCTCCTATCGCAGCGTTCGCACGGGTAGGGCCGCTCACCCGTATGTGTCTTCTTATGTTTAGCTTGTTCATGTGGGGTGAATGAGCGCCATTCACAGCCGGGCCAATCGCACGGGAAGGGCCGCTCTCCTAAACATCACAAAAAAACATTAACAAAACAAAACAAATAAAACAAAAATAAAATATAATTTTTAAAAATTCGAAAACAATTTAAAAATAATTTAAAAAACGAAAAATATTAAAAAAAAAAATTTCAAAACTAAACCCAAACGTCAAATACCGGTGTGTTTGAGGTTATGAAGGGCGAGATACCGCTTCTGAACAAAACTGCGGCCACAGCCAGGCCAGGAGCACTTGTATGGCTTAATCGCATTATGGGTCGACTCGTGCTTCTTCATATCACTTCGACCAATAAACCGCTTACCACAGGCCGGGTAGGAGCACATGAACTCCTTCTCGCCCGTATGCGACTTACGGTGATAATTGAGCGAATGCTTGTCGCGATAGCGGCGGTCACAGCCGGGCCAATCGCAGTGGAACGTGCGTTGCTGACCATGTATGACCCGCCGGTGCCGATCAAAACTAGTCTGCTGGCGGCCGCTCCACCCGCAGCCACTCAGCTTGCATTTGAACGGCTTCTCACCCGTATGTCTCATCTGATGTGTGCGCAAACAAAATATGTCGGCACTGGCAAACTCGCACCCGTCGAACGTGCACTTGAATGGCTTCTCGCCCGTGTGCACCCGTTTGTGTTTGCGCAGGAATGCCGGCCTAGAGTTCCGATGCGGATATAATTGGGTTCTTTAGTAATTAAAAACTTTTTTGTTTTGTTTTTGAATTTTTTATTAGTGATAAATACCGTCTAAAACTGCGCTCACACCCGGGCCAGTCGCACGAGTGCGGAAATTTGTGCTTTTTAGTGCCCGGTTTGTCAGCGCCGGCAGTCCGCGTGTCCTCCGAGCCCTCTTCCGGCTGACTATCGCCGCTCTGGTCGATGACAACGCCATTCGTATCGATTAATACATTAGTTTTGCCGTCATTTACGATAATTGAGCCCTCGATGAGCCCCAATAGGTGTTCCTCTTCTAATGGGTTTTCCCGTTTAATTCGCGGCCGACCCCTCTTCCGGTGCCCAACAGGTGGGTCGGCTCGTGGTGTTGCGACGCGGACTGGCAGTACTGTTACGTCGATTAGCTGTCAATTTATAATTAAAATTATTATTTTTGTTGTTTTTTTGAATAAATTGGCGTAAATTTTAAGCTAAAAAGTCTGTATTAAATGTTTGATTAGTTTTTAGTCCCAAAAGACTAAAAAATTTTAAACTCAAATAAAAGCCCAAAAAAACAAATATAAAAATACAAAACAAAACAAAAACTTTAATTAAAAACTAAACTAAAAAATTCAAAACAAAAAAATTAATTAATTAAAAAAATTGAATCAAAATTCAAAACAAAAAATACCTAAAAAACAAAAAATAGTATTAAAACAAAAGTTGGAAAACCCTTTCCAAACCCCCAAAGCATACCTTTTTTGGCCGCCGTTTACGTCGGGAACGCCTAATCGACATATAATCCCATTCCTGGCCATCGAAATCTTCGGCGTAACTAAACTCCTGGTGCTGTGGCTGACCGGCAGAGCCGACGCCAGCGTTACCGACCACTGCATTGAGCCGTTCCTGTAATTCCAACTTCTCCCTCAAATCCAGTTCCTTCTCCCGCTTGAGCTGATCGACCAATTGGCGCAAATCGTGGATCTCTTTCAGCTTTTCTTCGATGATATTGTCTTTGGCGTTCAAAGCAATGGCGAAATTTGCGGCCAATTTCTCCATAATTGCCGTAATTTCGCTTTAATTCAATTCAATTAATGTCTGTTATTGTAAATGTGTTTTACTTTAACAATAATTATTGTTTACTCTTTTGCTCCAATTGGCTGCCGTTAGATGGCGTTGACGTTTGAATTTTAATTGTATGTCTGGCTTTCTGTCTGTTATCAATGCTTTGATTGGTTTTGAGTCTAAACTGTATGTTATTTTATGTCTGGTTTTGATCAGGTTTTTTTGTAGCTAGCTCAAAAATATGCTAGTTTGGTTGGTAATTTTTAACTAGTTATTTTTTGGTAATTTTATTAGCAAGTTTATTTTTATTTATTAAAAGTAATTTCGAATTTTTATTACAAATAAATAATTTTTTAGATAATGTCAATTATTATGAGCTTGACAAAATTTTCATTAACATTAACACATGTACATGATTAAATTTTTCTTGAAAGTTTCAAATTTAAATATAAACTTAAGTATTTGTTTTAAGATTAATTATTTAAATCAAAAATTATTAAGCTAAATCTAAAAAATTGGTATTGTTTAATTTTTAGAAAATTAATTAAATAAATTTTTAAAAATCTCTTATTTTTTAAAATAATTTTTATTAAAAATAATAATTAAAAAAAAGTTTATTTTGACAATATAAATGTAAAATTTTTAATTGATAAAAAAATATCCTTTAACCTCACATTTATAGGTTATACAACTTTAAACTTTTATATTGCGTTTGACTTCTTATTAAGGAAACAGAAATGAACTGAAACAATTTTTATAATATCCTTAACCGAATCAAACAAGGTTCAAAATACACAAATAACTTTTAACCTGGAAATGACAAAAATTAAAACAGTTAATAATTTATTACAACACTTTGCTAATAGGCAATAAAAAATAAATTAAAATATATATAAAAAATTTCAAAACTTTTTTGTCAAAACTGTCGATAAAAACCAATAATAAAAACTATTATTAAAATAATTGCAAATAGTTTACAAAAAAAAATATTTAAAATTTCATATAAATGTTTGACGAAGACATTGTCATAAGCGGTATATCGGGCCGTTTTCCCGATTCTGATAACCTGGATGAGCTCCGCGACAATTTGTTTGGCCATAAAGATCTGATTACCGAGGACGGTCGCCGATGGCCACCCGGTTTGCACGGGATGTTGACCAGAGCCGGTAAAATCAGGGATTTGTCTCGATTTGACGCTCAGTTTTTTGGCATCAACTCGAAACAGGCCAACCATTTGGACCCTCAGAGTCGCATACTTTTGGAAACTACTTATGAGGCTATTGTCGACTCAGGTATTTAGATTTTATTCATAGATTAATCTTGTTATTTAGATATTAGTTTGTACTAATCTATAAATTATATGCTAGTTTAAATTACTGTATTTTATGATCTTGATAATTTTAGTTTGCAACACTTTTTAGCCAATTTTCACTCACACTATAACCAACTTTCTCTAATGTGATTTAATTAAAAGACATTTGGGGGTCGGCTATAGTGAGAGTATATTTGTCAATAAAATAAAGTGATATTAATTGCAAAACAAATATATTTTTAAGTTTACAAAAATAAGAATTTTAAAAATTAAAAACAAAATAAAAATAAATTTAAAAATTACCTTAGCAAATTAATCGAAATAATCTCTAACCAGGATACAACCCCGAGTGTCTACGGGGCCGGAACATTGGCATCTATATCGGCGAATCATTCAATGAGTTCGGCGACGGTATTGGCAACGATTACGAAGGCATAAGCAGTAGTTCCGCCATTGGAACCAAGAGGAATATGTTGGCCAATCGGCTATCATATGTATTCGATTTTCACGGCCCGAGCGTAGTTGTCGATTCAGCATGCTCATCTAGTTTACAGGCATTGCATCTAGCATACATGACACTTAAACTTGGCCAAATCGACATGGCTATAGTGGGCGGGGCTAACCTCAACCTAAAGCCCGGCAATGCAATGAAGTTTTATAAATACAATATGATATCGAAATCGGGCAAGTGCCAATTTTTAGATGCTGGTGCCGACGGCTATGCGCGCTCGGAGGCCGTATCGGTGCTGCTGCTACAGCACCGGAAGGACGCAAAACGCGTTTATGCGACTGTTCTTAATGTTCGCACCAATTCTGATGGATATAAACCGAAAGGCATTACATATCCATCGCTTGAATCGCAAACATTACTAATGAAGACAACACTAATTGAGGCAAATATTGACCCAAACAGTGTTGACTATATCGAAGCACACGGCACCGGCACACAAGCCGGTGACCAGGTTGAGGCCGAGGCTATCAAACAAGCATACTGTAGCACAGGTAGAAACAGTGCTCTACTTGTCGGTAGTGTTAAATCTAATATAGGACACTCGGAGACGGCATCCGGTATGTGCTCTATAGCCAAAGTATTGCTGGTCTTCGAAAACAACCAAATTCCGGCTAATCTCCACTTTTCTCAGCCCAACCCCAAAATATCGGCTCTTTTCGACGGTTCAATTGTACCTGTGCTCGAAAATACGCCCTATACTGGCACTACAGTTGCTATTAATTCATTCGGGTTTGGGGGCAGTAATGTGCACCTGTTGTTACGCTCGGAACCTTTAAATTGTTTTCCAAGTAGAAAAACTAATTTAGCATGTCAAAAAATATCCTCCTTGTCCGCTGACGGCTTTCCCATTTCAAGACTTGTAACGTTTAGCGGCCGAACGGAGGCCAGTGTTGACCATATTTTTGATTTTATTGATAAACATTCCGATCGAGTGTCGGATGAGTTTTTCGGATTAATTAATGAGTTGAACCGGCACAAGGAGTTGCATGGTATGAATTGTAGAGGTTTTATGCTTTACCGCAATCAGTTGTCGAATGAGCAGGATGGTTTGTTTCAAAGTCATAGACAGTTTCAAGAGGTTTTGGATTATAAACGTCCTGTTTGGTTTGTTTTGTCAGGTAAGCTGCCAATTTAATATGTTAAAATTTTAGGATTTTAATTTTTAAAAATTAAATGCTTTGCATATTGTTTTGTTTTAAATTATTTTAACAATTTATTTTAATTTATTAAGTTAGAATATTAAATTAATATTTTAAAAATACATGAAATGTGCTCAAGCAAATTTTTTATGTGAGCTAACAAATATGGCATAAAAAACATAAAACAAATTTGATCATGCTATAAAATTGATTAACTAAATAATTAATAATTTACACTTAATTTTTTCATATTATACAGGAATGGGAACGCAATGGAAGCACATGGCAGAGGGTTTGATGGAAATCGAGTTATTCGCCAATACTATACAAAAACTAAGCAAACATTTAAAGCCGTTTGGCGTCGATTTGATGGAATTGATTATATCGGACCAAAACAATTCATTAGAATCAATAAGCGGCTCATCACTGGCCATAACAGCAATACAAATAGCATTGGTTGACATTCTTAGACAACTGGACATTGACTTCGATGGTATGTTTGGGCATTCGGCGGGTGAGCTCGTGTGCGCTTATGTAGACAACCTTATAGACGCCGAACAGCTCATACTTACCACTTATATTAGAGGCAAATGTATAGAAGACATGGCTTTACCGCCGAGTCTTATGGCCGCTGTTGGACTTAACTGGTCGGAAGCCTTGCAAAGATGCCCCGATGGCATCTTCCCGGCCTGTTATAACTCGAAGCAATCGGTGACGATTTCTGGACATAAAAATAAAATCCAAGAATTTTTAGCTAAACTTAAAACCGAAAAAGTTTTCACAAAATTAGTCAATAGTTGCGGAATCGGTTTTCATTGTCCACTAATGGAACCGTTAAAAGACGTAATGATTGCAAAATTAGATCCATTGATACCGAAGCGTACGCGCAGTGCAAAATGGCTAAGCTCTTCGGTGCCCGAAGAGCACTGGCATAATCCGGAAACGCAGTATTCTTCAGCCGATTATTTTGTTAACAATTTGTTAAGTCCTGTGCTGTTCGAACAGTGCGTTCGGCACATACCGAAAAACGCGATTGTAATCGAAATAGCACCCGACTCACTTTTCCGAAATATTTTGCGCAAGTCAATTGGGCCGGACATGAGTTACGTCGGCTTAATGAAGAGGAATAGTAGTCGATTTGATAATTTAGCTAATCTGCTATCAGCCATAGGTCAATTACATAATCTGGGTCTTAATCCAAATATCCAGAATCTTTATGGGCAAGTTAGTTTTCCGGTGCCCAGAGGCACGCAGTCTATCGGTGCTCTCGTTAAGTGGAATCATTCAGAGCAATGGTTAGTCACTTTGTATCCAAAGTATTTCAATAAGTTTTCGGATGTGACTATTGATGCAAATAATGTGAGAAATAGTGTTAAAAATGCGATTGAAATCAATGAAACTAATGGTACGGTTTGTGACGCATTGATTGATACGTCTTGTAATGGTGTGTCTAAAGAATCCGATGATAATTCACGTGAAAATGGGTTTACTTCTTGTGAGTCAAAATGTTATTTGACTTTAATTAACGATATTTTAGGTAAATATTTAAAAATTCAATTTTAAAACAAGTTTTTTAAATATTAAAATAATTTTTGGAAAATTGAATAAAAATTTTTAATTTAACTTATTTTTAAAATCTAAAAATTTTTAATTTAACTTATTTTTAAAATCTAAAAATTTTTAATTTTTTTTTGAAAATTTAATTTTCCAAAGGAGTGAAAAACGGGACAAGAATTCGAGAAAATACAAAATTACACGAATTAGGTATGGATTCGCTGATGACTGAAGAAGTGAAGACTGTTTTGGATCGAGAATTCGGTTCCGATTTCTCATTTGAACTTTTGCCGCATTTAAGTTATGGTGATTTGATTGGATTGAAAAATAGTGATCATTCGGATACTATCTTAAAATTGTAAAATATAAATATTTAAAAAGTCCAATTGAGTTTGGGCAATTTAATTATAATAAATTTAATATACGAATTTCATACTAATCAACGTGTTGTTTTTTCCACTAACATATTTTTGATTAAATTTAACAAGTTAGATTTGTAAAATTTGCATTAAAATTTTTATACCTGTATATCTAAATAAATAAATATGTTTTATAATATTTTTAAAATTATATTTAAATTATATAATATTAAATTTTATTTTAAATAATAAAATTAGTCAAGTTAGATTATACAATAAGAAACAAAATTTGTAAAAACATTTTAAATTGCATACAAATTATAATCATGTTACATTAATTAGTTGTTTAGTTGAGTTTAACCATAAAATCTATTATTACCCCGATAACTTGATCTTAATCCAGAACTTCCAATGCCATAATAATTGCCTAAAGTCTGACCAGTTGTTCGAATACCAATGCCTCCATTGCCGACATATCCCTGTCCATAACGTGAACCATAGTATTGACAAACAATTAATGAAATTATGCTAAATAGTATTAACAATTCTAAAACATTCATGATTATTTGTTAATTAACATTAGTACTTAAAATTTTGTAATACTCATACACTTTGAAACATTTATAATTTATAATTTATAGATTATAAATGATAAATATTTTTATAAATTGCATAATATTTAAGTTTTTACCGGATATTCTATAATATATATAAAACAAATTGCTAAAAAATTTTATTTTTAGTTAGAAAATTATTATAGCAAGATGTTGTAGTTTGTATTTTTTTTTAAATTTCTATAACATCCTTTAAAAATATTAATCTAATACATGTACTTTGAATTTTGTCTATGCACAGTTTAATAGACAGCTAACAGTTAAGTTATTTAAATTTTTAAAAATAGTATTAAATAAAATAATTTATAATTATAAAATTATAGCAAATTTAAGTATTTATCTATGCCCTAAATTCTAGTGTAGTTTTAAGGTATTAATTAACTTGCACAAATCTAAAAACACAATCACTACTTTAACTGAAAACAGGTTTGTTAGATGTGTAAGTAAATTAATGCTTTGAAATTATCTTAGATAAAACTTAAATCCCTTATAAGATTATAAACTAAACCAGACAGTTATTTTAATACATGCATGCTTTTATTTAAATAATATTAATAAATAAACTTGCTTAAATTTTATAAATAAAAATTACATATCATCTTTAAACCCATTATCATGGTAAAACTTTTTTCTTTGAACCTTTTGCATGTCAAAGCCCATATCCGAGACCTTATCAACTCCACCAAGCTTAGCAATTGTGTCCTTGATAAAAAAATTCCATTTATGCGTGGGATGACCATAGGTACGTTTTTCAATGCCCACGGTTTTAATTGCGGCTTCCACATATTCCTTTGCCGAGGGTATACCTGCATACGTCTTTTTGGGGTCTAAATTAACTAACTTGGTTGCCACAACACCTGGCAAAACGCTTTGAAACACAATACCCATGTTTTTATACTCAATATCAAGTGATCTTGATAAATAATCCATATACGCTTTTGATGCTGAATACATCGACATGAATGGCAATGGAACTGTGCCGGCTGTTGATGCAATGTTAATTATAATGCCACGTTTTCGCTCAATCATACCGGGTAAAACTAATTGTATCATCCGAGTCATGGATAGCATGTTGCAATTAATCAAGTCTGGTATGTGTGCTTGCATATTTTTGCTCTGTTTGTGAAAGTATTCGTGCGCTGAGCTAGATGAAGTTCCACCCATACCAACGTTGTTGACCAAGACGTCGATGTCTTTGTCTTTGGGTAAAATTTGGCCAATTTTGTCGTAAATGTTGTTTTGGGTGAAGTCTACGGCTAACGTAGTGATTTCATGGCAGCGTTCGTAAGTTTTTATTAAGTCAATTTTTGTATGTTCTAGCTTGATCTTATCTCTGCCCAATAACACCAAAGAATAACCCATTTCTCCAAATTGTTTCGCATATTCCAGGCCTATGCCATCCGTAGCTAGAATTTCGAAAACAATTATTAATTTAAATAAATTATAATTTAATTCTAAAATTTTTTTTGGCGTAAAATTTTATTTTAAATTAAAATAGTTTTTAGTTTTTATAATTTGTATTTTATTACTTACCGCCAGTCACAACAGCCCAGGTTTTTGGCGACGGTCTCCATTTAACACCTAGGCCCATTTGATGTCCAAGATAAGTGGTGTAAATGCCCTTCATTAATTTAAACCCTAAATACAAGGAGATAACTAAAAGAGGCACTTTATATAAATCATCTGTTTGCAAGTTGTTTTGAATAAATTCTATATTGCTCACGGCAATTTTATAAAAATCAAATTCTTCCATTTCAATTTACTACCTATTATTTAATAATCAAATTTCAACTTGTTTCACAGTTTTTATTTCTGCAAATTAGTTTTTTTTTAAATTAACAAATTTTTCCAAAAATAAAAAAATTTATTTATTTATATTTAAAATAAATTAAAAGTCAATGATCTTGGTGTTTTTCTCTTTTTTGTATGCAATGACTTACAACTATGAGTTTTTATGACGGAAGTTTGTGAAAGCATTAACCTTGCTAATTTTAAAGCAAAATTTTATCCTTAACGTTAAAATTATTTTTAAAAAATTTTCCTATATATGTTAATTTAATATAGTAAAATTTATACATTTTTAATTTACAAAAAGTAATCTAACTAATTTCAACAATAATGGCCACAAAAATGACTGCAGATTATGAAATAATCACAAAGAATGAAAATTTTACTACAACTACCTTAAGTATATTGAACGTATTCAACTTGGTAATTATATGCTGGTCACTATTAATAATAATAAGCACCATACTTGATAACATTGGTAAATTAAGCAAGAATAGTATTTACCAATGTTTTTCTATTACAAACAATCAAAGTCAATTATTTCCGCGAAAATACAAAACGGACAAAAAATTTGACATGACCTTTTTGGATGGACTAAGAACAATTCTAAATTTTTATATAGTGCATATGCATTTCATGTTTCTAGTTGGTAAATTATTGCCAAAATGGCGATACGGCTACTATAACCTGGTTCCAAATTATATGATGCTATTTTCAAATTATACAACTTTGTCCTCGGACGTTTTTCTGGTCATTAGCGGCGTACTTATAGGTTGTAGTTTTGTCAAAGAGTATCGTGGTCGTCTGGATAAGCTAAGTCTGTTTAAATATTATTTTCAACGTCTGTGGAAGATATTTGCTTGCTATAACATTGTTAATATAATTAGCTTAAATGTAACAAAAATTTATAATAATTCTATTGATCGATCGCTTGTCAGAGATGAGGTGGATGCAAAAGTCTGGTTTATGAATATATTCATGCTTCAAAATTTTGTGCCATTTAAGCAAATGGTAAGTAATAGCCGTTTAATAATTAATGAGCTAAGTAAATATTTTGAGTTAATAAATTAAAATAGACTTGTTTTAAGATAATTTTTAAAACTATAAAATTGATATAGTAACTAAAATAAAAGTTAAACATTAGTTGTTTAACAATTTAAATCGAAATCAAGCAATGGATGTGTTTTCCACCTAGAGTAGTATAACTTGAAATTATTTTAAACGCTAAAAATATATTTTAAATACAAACTTACAGTTTTACATTTCTTATTTGTCAATTAGTTTACGCATTGGGCCTGGTACGTTTGTGTTCTAGCACAATTAATTCTAATAACACCGTTTATTTTAAAACCAATATTAAAGTAATATTTTTAAATTACATCTTAAATATATAAATATTATATTCTATTTTTACAAATTTTAGAAATTACAAGTGGGGTGTGCTAACATTGATCGGGGTAAATGTGTTATCGTCTGCTATTCAATTTAGCTTGATATATTTTGTCGGATTTGATAATTTTTACGACGCGGTAAATGTTGATATAAATGGAAACTTTTTCTATAAGTATAAAAATTATTTTATTATTTATATATTACTAGAGTTTAACGAATAAAATAATATATTAATACCTTGTTTGTTACTACATTTTCAGTATTACATTTACTTTAGCAAAATTTAATTTAAAAATAATATATTTATTTGTTTGTTTAAGTTTAACCAAACAAATTTTCCCTAGGAGATTTACAAAAAAAAGTTGACAATTACAACAATTAGCTTGGTTTCGTTCTTTGCGAAACCAAGCTGTTCGTTGTAAACAGGTCTAATTGTATAATGTTAATTCTATCTAAACTTAAACTTATTTAAACTAGTTAATTAAAAAATATTTTTTGAAATATATTCATTTAGCAAGTGGAACAATCGATTTGAAATGATATTCATCAAAACATACGCCCGAATGGGAATCTATACTAATGGGCTATATATTGGATACATATTGTCGACATTTTCCGATTTAAATGCAGTCAATACTTTTCATTTCAAGAACGACAAACAGAAGTTATTTTTAAGAAATTGTGCCGTAAACTTATTTATTGGCACATTTATTGGTTCAGTACTGCTAGGTGAAAAATCAATTATTGGCGCCATTTGTCATAGCACAGTCCGCCAGTTATTTTCAATAATAATTGCATATATACTGCTTCTATGTTTTTACAATAATAATAAAAATAAAATTTTAAGAATCTTGTCGGCAAGTATCTTGCAAACTTTCCAAACGTTCTCATTAATGACGTACTTAATTCATCCGATTTTATTGCGCATAATTTTTGATAAATCTGATCCAGTTGTTGGAGCGGATGCAGAAAAATTACCAATTTTATATTGGACTTATATTTTTATAACTTACTTTCTCAGTCTATGGCTGTCATTAATGTTTGAGTTTCCACTTATTTCTTTGTACAACTATTATAGTAAAAAAAAAAAGTTAAAATCTAAATAATTTATAAATTTATCAACAAGATAAAAATAAAAAACAAATTCTAACATTTTATTAATACAAATATTTTCCAAATTATACGTGCATAAATAATTATTTACAATAAAGTACAAAAATAAAATTATAATTATTTACAAATAAAGTGATTATTGTGTTTTGTTAGATTAGTTTTGCTATTTATTAGAAACAGTCCTAATTGGTTTGAAGCATATATTTAGTGCCACACGTCAAGAACATCTCTGCAAATTACATTTAATATTTTAAGTTAAAAATCTATGGAATAATTAATTCTAAAAATAAATTTAATATTAAATCAATATTTATTAAATGTTTAAATTTAATTAAGTTTGAAATTTCATCAATGTCAACTAGATTGTTATACACTATATATTATAGTACATATTAATATATTATACTGTACTATCAGATAGTATAGAAAATTACAAAATTATATTTTAAAAATCTACAAATAATAAATAATATCATAACATCATAGTAAAATTTTATTTTTAGAATTTTTAGTTATATTATTTAAGTTTACACAGCAAATTTTGTTTTAAAAATTGCAAAATATTTATTATTAAAAAATAATCTTGTTGTATCTACACGTAATCAGGCAAAAACATTTTCATATGCTGATTAACAAGAGCAGGCTTGTTTAATTGTGTCCAATGGGAACAGTCATCGATGTATTTAACGGTAAAATTGTCGCATTGTTTGCCACTAGAGTTAGCCAAGTCTGGGGTCAACGCGTGGTCATTGAGGCCCCAAAGCATAAGTGTCGGACATGTGATGCGAATTTTGTTGACTTCCCGCAGAAAGTCGTAGTCTATTCCCCTTTGGTATGCCCTGTAGTAGTTAATAGGACCGGTTAGTCCATTGGTTTTGCTGTAATAGTATTTATAAACTTCGATATCTTCGCTTGTATTGTATTGTTTGGTTAAGTCTTCGATTGTCTTAAAGTCAAAGCTTTTTAATGTCATTTCGGGAATATATGGCAGATTGAAGTAAAATATGTACCTGTTAATACAGCAAAAAAAGAAGTAATATTAGTATATAATAAAAAGTTTACCTGTATATAAATTTATTGTATGTTTTTTGTATTAAAAATACTAGAATTTAGTTAATATTTGCGTTAATTAGCTCCTAATGTATATATTTTTAGATAAATTTACAGTTTCTACATATTCTCAATTAAAATTTGATTGCTAAAATAATTGTTTGTTAATTTGGAGAATTTTTCTACCAAGACATTAAAAATTGCACCCAATCCGTCTGCATAGCCCGCATCCATTTGTGACTGTTCGGTGCATTCATAACAATCATCCGATCGATTAGCTCCGGATGTGCGGCCGCTGTCGTCTGGGCTATTACACCGCCCCAATCATGGCCAACTAGTATACATTTTTGACCTGGCTGAATTAGACTTTCAATTATGTGTTTTGTATCTTGCACCAATTTATATAATGAATACTCGGAAACGTCTATAAAATAAGTTAAAAAACATAAATTTTTACGATTTGTTCGACACTGTAATTGAATTGCCTTTCGGTCTATCCGACTCTCCATAGCCTCGCATATCGACAGCGACTGTAAAATACTTTTGACTGAATTCTGGCAATTGATGTCTCCATGAATACCAACATTCGGGGAATCCGTGAAGAAATAGCATCAATTGGTTCTTTGGATTGCCATTCGATACGTAATGGATAGTCAGACCATTCTATTGATGTTTAAATAGATTTTTGTATTATTTATTTAATTAATTGTTTTTTTAATTTTGTTTATGTGTTTGAATGCAATAATAAATAGAAAATTAGACTAAAAACTAATTAAATAATTGATTAAATGACTGATTTGTAACTGAAACTGAAGTTAAAAAGTTAATTAATTAAATTGCACTTGTAACAATAATATAATAATGTTAACAACCATATTTTTATAGCTTTTAATACGATAAGTAAGCATGTCAGAATGGCCGAGTGGTCTAAGGCGCCAGATTTAAGCTCTGGTCCTCAGTGAGGGCGTGGGTTCGAACCCCACTTCTGACACAAAACTTTTTTTTAAAAATTAATTTATATTTTTCAACATAACTAAAACTTTTTTTTGAATAAAGAGATAAGAGATTTTTAATAAATTGTTGCAAAATCGCAAGTTTAAAATAAAAATAAGCTTACAAAATTAATTAACCGTTTAATTGCAATAATAAATTAAATGTTTGTTTAAAAATAAATTCAATATTTAATTGAATGACTAATTTGTAACTGAAACCGAAGTTAATATCAAAATTATATTAAAAATTATAATATTTTCAAAAATTAATTTAAATAAATTTACCTTTAATTTAACCGACTCATGTTTGCCGAGCTTGTCGTCAGTCAAAGCCCTGGGTTTTTCAACTCTGGAATTAGTTCGAAAATAATCGCCCCTGTTTAAAATCATAAGAATAATTGTGCCGAATGAGTTCAGAAACGCATAAAATGCTCCCAACCCATAGGCAAATAGAGTGCCTCTCCAGGTGCCAAATGGAAAGTAAGATAATAATGTTGCCATGTTGCCTTTAACTTGTGTTTCATTGAAAACAAGCAATTTTTTATAACGTTTTAAATTCAAATAACTTAATGGATTTCAATTCAATTAAGTGTCATCAAACTTTATAATTTGTTTCTTGGTAATTAATAATTAATTTCCTTTTTGAATTTAAAATTGAACTTGTTTTGTCGACTTATCTGATTTAAACTTTCCTGTTAAAATGTTTAGTAACTTTATATTTTTATTATATTTGTCGTTAATTTTTTTAAATTGAAAATATTGTCTTTTTTGTTTAAAATTTAATTAATTTAATACATTTGTAAAAACATAATAATGTTAACAACCACATTTTTATAGCTTTTAATACGATAAGTAAGCATGTCAGAATGGCCGAGTGGTCTAAGGCGCCAGATTTAAGCTCTGGTCCTCAGTGAGGGCGTGGGTTCGAACCCCACTTCTGACACAAGTTTTTTTTGGTTAATTTAAATTTTAAAATTGATTTACTTTTTTGTTTGTTTTAAAATATCTGTTATTAATATTAAATTTACAAAAATATTTCTAATAATTTTTGCTTGACAATTTATATGGCACATTAAATAATTAAACATATTAAAACATTACATGAAATATAAATAAATACAATAAAAAATTATTCTAGCTTGTATTAACATAAATAAAACATTAATAATACATAAGCATATAAAAAATAATTTGCGTGAAATTAATTTTATCAGTCTAACATTTAAATTTATTAACAAAATTTAAATAAATAAATTTTAAACAGTTAATTTTTATTATTTAATGTTTTAATAAATAATAAATGCATTGATTTTCTTATACGCTGTAATAAGAAAAGCGATAGTAATTTGAATGTATATAAAGTAAATGCAATGTAAAGTCAATATAGAACTGTGTATTGAATAGGGATATGAAGAGAAAAAACACTTGAAATCCAACCAGACTTTCGGGTTTGCCATTTGGAATATGCTGCAACACATCCGATCCCTTAATTTTTGCATGCTTATAAATTTAATCAACTTATTAAATAAAATTTAAAAATTATAATTTTAATTAATAGAATAAAATATCTAATTATATACTTTTGACATAATTTGAGATAACTCTTAATTTATAATATTATTACATAATTATTGTTATAAAATGTAATCTAATTTTTAAAGTTTTATATCGTTATAAAATATAAAATTATTTATATTCATAAATATTAATAATATTTAATTTTTTTGAATTTGTTTGGATAAAATACTAAATATTATTTTTAAACTATCTAAATTATATAAATAAATTTTCTACATTTATTTTTAATTATTTAATATTTTAATCAATATTAAATGCATTGATTGTCATATAGACTAGGCCTGGACGAAACCTAAAAGTTCAATGTGGTTTTTAGCTTTTTTGCTGTTTGTTTACAAAGACAAAACAAGTTATCTGCAGTGAATCGCGATTCACTTTGCAGATATATTGTTTTTAATGCTTAATAAATAGTAAATAAAACTAACTTACAGTTTGAACTCTTAGGTTTTGTCCAGGTCTAATATAGACTGTAATGAGAAAAACGATACTAATCTGAAAGCATATAAAGCAAATGCAATGTATAGTCAGTATATAAATGTGTATTCAATAGGGATATGAAGAGACAAACGTGGAATCCAACCATACTTTCGAGTTTGCCATGTGGAAAACTGTATACCGCAAAAATTCCGATCCCTACTTTTTTGCATGATTGTTTTCAATTTATTAATATTTTATTACATATTTATTTTGCATTTTTTACAAATTTCTAATGCATTTATTGTAATTTAATATTAAATGCAAATTTAAAATTTAATGATAAATTTTACAACAAATAAAAATGATAAAAACTAATAAATTAATTTTATTCCTGTAGTTCTGTAAAAATACACATGAAAATATAATTAAAAAATATATTAATAAAAAATTAATTTAAGAAATTAATAGTTAAATTTATAAATGTATGTATTAACTGACAACAAGACTAAAGATTTAAAATTAAAAATATTATAATAATTTAATTAAATATTAATGGAATGCTTGTCATATAGACTGTAATGAGAAAAGTGATCGTAATTTGAAAGTATATAAAGTAAATGAAATTTATAGTCAATATAGAGATGTATATTAAATAGGGAAATGAAGAAAAATGTAATACAATCTAATCCCGATATAAGCAATTGATCGGTGCAAAAAAATGTAGTTGCCAATATCAAGGTTTAATTTTTATCCAAATCAGTAAATTTTTATTGTTTTAAAACATTAAAATAAATGCTATAAATTTTACATTTAATGAGTCCTTAAATTCGCTAATATTCTAATTATGTTTTGACTTAAGTTTAAATATATTATTTTTTAGTGATGAAAAAATCGGCCGAGCCAGAAGGATATCGGGTAGAGATTTTCAAAAATGCTAAAAAATATCATGATAAAATTTTGATTTGTTCTAAATTTACTTACTTTAACTGGTTCTAAATTAATTTAACAAAAAATTAGGAAAAATTTCTCAATTTTGTTCAATAAAACCTAAAAGTCAATGGAGTAAAATATATCTATTTAATTCCTTTAAATAAAAATTAATTTTGGCATATTAAAATATAAATTTAACCAATTGAAGCCGAAAATCACTTTGGAAACCATATAAAATTAATTATTGCATTAAAAATAAAAAGATTTGTTATTAAACAATATTTAGTGGAGTTTTTATAATTTTTAATAATTTTTAATAATTACAAATAAATATTATTGAATAATCATTTTCTTTATAATTGATTTAAATGAATACGGTTTTAGAATTTATTTTATAAATAAAATATTTATTTATAATATATCTATTTAATTCCTTTAAATAAAAATTAATTTTGGCATATTAAAATATAAATTTAACCAATTGAAGCCGAA
>JAQFXP010001550.1:0-18735 GCA_034693685.1 Belba bartosi
TATGAATTACTTTGTGTTAAAAAATAAAATATGAATCAAATTGAGTTAAGATATTAAAATTTTTTTATTTTCTGTTTTGGGCCGAAAACCAAAGTTCCTGTATATGACCAAATGATTTTTAAAAATGTTTTAACACTTACAAATAAAATAAAAAATACACATTGAACAAATATATTTAAAAAATTAAAATTTGTTAAAACTAAAAAAGTAATTTTATATGTTTAAAACAACGTTAAATTTTTATTTAAATTAAATTATAAATTAATAATAATAATGTTTTATTATTATATTACCGTAATAGTGTAATAATAAAATTTAATACATTTAAAGGCAATAATAATAATATAGTAATAATTAAAAAAATAATATTTATATTAAAATTTAACTAAAGTTTCTATTCTATTAATTTCATTTATAAAAAACAATTAAAACTTAATTTACAAATACATAAGTTTAAAAGTAATTTAAATAAATTCAATTGAAAATTTTGAAAAGTTTAATTTTATTTTCTATGTTAGTTTTTATCTAAATTTGATAATAAAGTAGTATGCAGGTAAAAATATTTATTCAAACATTTACTCGGAGATTTTCTTCAGCATAAAATTGTTTCCAAGATATTTTTGTTTTAATTTAAAGAATAATTTTTATACTTCACATAACCACTTCTTATATCAGAAAATGAGTTTGTTAAATCCAGTAAATAATTAAATTAATAATTCCGTTTACCGCAATAATATTTATTGCAATTTAATATTAATAGTTTAAATGTTATTCCAATGATTGTTTGTAAAAAGTTCTTATTTAAACCCTTTTTAAATATTATTAATATGATTGTAAATGCATTCTATAATTATTTTTGCTTGATTACTAATTTTCTAAAATGTTATATTTATATAAAGCATAGAAAATTAATATAAAGACAAGTAAGTTTAAAATCAGGAACACAAAACTTTATTTAGCAAATAAATTGCAATTATTATCGAATTAATAAAGTTTAAAAAAGATTTAAATAAAAAACTTTTTTTCGTAAACAATTATTGGAATATTAAACTGTTATAACCAGAAAGTTTGTTTTTTCATCCAAAATAGCAATATCATCCCAATTAAATACAATCTTAACTTAAATCAAATCAGAGTTTTAAAACTGTAATTTGATAATTATATACTTAATCTTGCAATCTTTATAATTTGAAATTTGAATCAAATTGAGTTAAGATACTTAAAAATTTTTATTTTCTGTTTTGGAGCAAAAACCAAATTCTGATTATAATTTAATTGCATTAAAATCTCGGTAAACAGATTTATTATATTAATTATTAACTTGATTTAACTAGCTCATTTTCCGATGTAAGAATTGGTTATGTGATGCGTGAAATTTATTCTTTTAAAATAAAATTTAAAAATTTAGCAAACAAATTTAAGCTAGGGTCAGAAACCAAGTTAAATATATTTTAATATATGCATTAAAAGTGATAAGCATTTCAAATTTTTGGGTTTTAAATAATTGAGCCGTACTCAGTAAAAATATGTTTGATACTATATGCAGTGTTTCAAAATTATTAAAAGTTTATAAGAGTTATTTAGCCTTTTTTCTGTTTATTAAACATTTAAAAACAAGATATCTACATAAGCTCTCAAACAAATTCGCGGGCTTATGTAGATATCCTGTTTTTGTATTTGTTAATAAATAGTAAAACAAATAATTAACAATTCTGAACTATTAATAATTTTGAAACACTGCTATATGTATCATAAAGTTCATTTGTAAAACTCGTGTTGTACACTCAAACTAATTTGTTTATATTTTATTATTTATCAAAGCCAGAGCTACCGGTCACATTCCATGGCGTGTTTTACTTATTCGTATACCAATAGAAATGTTTTAAATATTTAATAACATATTTCTAACAATATGTTGGTATCACTTTAATATGTGTATGAAAAGTATTATTTATTTGAGTAATTTTATAGTAATCACATTATTTGTAGTCAACTTTTACTTATTTAATTTTGAAAATAAATAATTTGATTAAATAAGTTGATTGATAAAAAAAATTTAATTCCTATAAAATTACTCAAATAAATAATAAGTTAAAAATGTAAAACTTAAGATAGAATTGATCGGTAAAATTTTTGAGTTCAGATATTTTTAGGGAACCGCTACTAAACTTATTATCAAAAAAAAATCTTCATGATTATAATGCTTAAAATTTAATAGACTAATGCAATATTTAATAGTAAAATTTAGCGTTTCATAGTTGGTACACTGGTGGTACACTAGCACTTTACTGTAGCATTACTATGGATTATCATAGCAATGTGTTGAATAAAACGCTCGCAAAGCCTGAAGAAACTCCAGTGGAGTTGCCTTTCAATGTATTTAGCCCTTTAAAAGTTAGGCTCCAAGTTGCTAGGTAACAGATACTGTAATTATTGTATAATATTAAGGCTCTAAACGCCATCTCATAGAAAAACATTATTTATGACTTGAGGCTCCGACTCCAGAATCTCCATGAGTTTATTGCTTTGGAATCGGGAGCGCAATAATGCACTAAACGACGAATGTTTGCGTTATTAATGTATTGAATATGTGTTTAAAAGCTATGGTTTAGCAGTGATTATACGATATTATAGACTGGATATGATGTGACAGTGAATTGAGTTTTAAAACTTGAAACTCGACTTAGACTTAGAAATGGAAAAACTTGAATAAACACTAAACTTGAAAAACATTCCTTTAGTTAAAAAATTTAACGGATTATTGACTCTCTTTGAACGTCTCTCATGAATAACAGGAGAGTTTCTGAAGGGTTCAGTTGTCGGAACAGGAAGACTCAGATTATCTTAGCTATAGTTGTAATAATGGTTTTGATTTCATTAGTCGTACTTCTATTCGCGTTTGTATTCGTCGCACCAGCGGAGGGCCGGGAGGTTGAGGTGACCCACGAAGTCGTCTTCGACATTAAGGTTAGATTTTATTAATAATTATTGCACTAAGATATGAGAGTAGAAGCAAGCATGCTAATACTGTATAAAAATGAACCTGCTCATTCAACATACAACCTGTACTAAAGGTGGGAAAGAAGAGTGTGGGCAGTGTTACCTTGGCGCTATTTGGAAAACTCACGCCCAGAACAGTTCGAAATTTTGTGACCCTGGCTGACCCCAAGGGTTTCAAAGGGTACAGCTATAGGGGCAGTAAATTCCACCGAATTATTCCTAGATTTATGATTCAGGTAAGAGTGACAGCATTTGTGGTTTACTCTTAATTGTAATTAATGTATGAATCGATGACTGGAAAGGGTGGAGACATAACGAGTGGGGACGGGAGGGGTTCGATATCGATATTCGGCGACCGATTTCCGGATGAAAACTTCGAACTCAAACACACGGAACCGGGAATTCTAAGTATGGCTAATGCGGGCAAAGACACAAACGGTTCCCAATTCTTCATAACAGTAATCGCCACTCCATGGCTCGACGGAAAGCATACTGTGTTCGGGAAAGTCATCGAAGGCATGGATATCGTTCATCAAATTGAAAACATTCGAACACAAGACGACAGACCCGTCAATGATGTCGTGATTGTCGGCACTAGAGTTCAAGAGGTGTCCAAAATAATCAATTTGAGCGGACAGTGAGTGAACTGGTCTTCCGAAACAGTATTTTTAAAACCAATGCTCAACGAGTCTATCGAAATAAATCAATTTTTTATTATTAAATAATATATTTATTATCAATAAAACGGGTTTTTATTTTTTAAAAAATTAATGAAATCCTATCGACAAAACAGTTTCCAAATAAATTAAATTTCAAAATAATTTAAAATACGGATTAATAATCAATCAGTGATTCAAAAAAGATGTTCTAAAGTTAAGTTGAGATGAGTTTCAATTTTAAATGTTATCTAAATTTCTTTTAAAATATCAGTCAATTTGTTAATTAATTCCTAATAAATGTAATAATTATTTTGATGACTGAAAATGATAGTTCGAATTGTTTGCCACAAATTCATCGCTTATACACCGCTTGGCGTTTACTGTCAATTCGTCTACACTTTTAACAGTTTTTTGAGTCAACTCTTGGACTTCACAATTGATTTTATTGATTACAAACTCCATCGCCTGTCGGCCCTATAATCGAATTAATGTTTAATAAATAAATATATATATTAGTGAACCAATCGATTAATGCAAACCTTATTAGCATTCGATGAGATATTCCGAGAGACAAAGTCCTCGAAATAGCTGCTCAGAGGTATTCCGTGGACAGTGACCACTGCCTCCTGTTTGAGTAAAGTGCTATTAGGTTGAGTCGGATGTGGACTATAAGTGAGTCTTTCAATTATTGAAAGTTCATTACAAAAGGATAACTGTTTCCGAAAAATAGAAATAATTAGAATTCAATAAAAGCCAAATTCAACGAATGGTTAATACGTTTTTCGACTGCAAAGTCATAGTTCTATTGCTCGGATCAACTTCGGAGTGTTCGCTGGCATAACAGGTCCTATCGGTGCCTAATATTCTTTGGGCCCAATTGGGAAGACCCCACTCGCAACTGATCAGACGATGGGTTTTCATAACGCCATCCGAAGCCACGTTGCGATCGATTACATCGATTCCAACCACTGCCGGATTCATTGGGTTCGGGTATTTACGCCAAACCGCCTGAACCACTGTATCCCAGGGATGGCTGTCAACAGAATCGCCAAAAACTCATTCAAATACAATACTCTTTAACTAATAAATAGATCCCAACTCACGAGAAGGTGTGCTCTGATGTCCATATCTTCATATTTGTATCACTAAAACAAATGTCAAAAACAATTCAATTAATGAATTAATGCTTTGCCTTAACCTTGAGATATGTCCTCTAATTGTGGGAAACATTCAAATATATATCAATTAATTCAACTATAATTAGATTCAAAGCACAGCTCTTCTATATAATCAAAAGTCAATTGCATGTGAATGTCATTTATAAAAAGACGTCAAATAATCGTTAATTTAAATCAATTCAGTTTTGAACCAATTGTCTGAAAACCAGTCAATACTTGTCGTGACTGACAAACACATGTCTTCCGCTCACAACTCGACTTCAACTCAATTAACTAAAGCTTCAATCCTTTGGATCTCAATTCAATTCAATTCATTTCAATTGAAATCAGTTATAATCAAAAATAATACAAACATTTATTAAATTGATTTCAATTTTATTTCAATTTAAAAACAAAATTAACTTTAAATTAAACATCAAATCAATGATTGCATCATTCGATGCGTAAAACACTTACCGATTATATTAATAGTAAAGTATTTATAATATATTTAAATTGTAGTAAAATATAGTTTAACTCAAAATAGTATATAAACTAATTGAATAAATAGTTAATTAAATAATCTTTGACTAAATTAAAAATAATTTAAAATTAACTAAAATTTAGCCAAAGATACGATTCAATTGAAGCGATTTCAACGAATGGGACTATTGGTGACAGAACTCTCTCTTTATATGCTTTTAAAATCAGATTTTGTTATCGATTGCAAAATAATCCCAACATTTGCAACAATTTAATAAAAATATTAAATTTTTAATATCAGTTTAAACCTAATAACTAAAGTCATTTAATTCAGTTGTTATTTAATTTAAATTGCAATAAATTAATTTTTTACAAATTAAATTAATTTATTTTAAGTTTTTTGTCAATAATAGTACAATATAGAGGTGTTCATTGACGTCATGATGACCTCAATCTCAGTTAAAGTTATAACATTTTTCTAATAAGCACTTAATACGAATTGCACTTATAAAAGGACTAAATGTTAGAAAATTATAATCAAAAGAAAAAACAAAAATTTGATCATTTCTCCACTAAAATCTATTTAAACTTAGTGTTAATAATTAATTTATATTAAACTTAATTTAATATAATTTATTTTTGAGTAATTATAAGAAATATAAACAACATAAAGTGTCAATAAATATTTGAATATAATTTTTAAAAACTTAATCAAATAATTTTCAATTCTTTAGTTAGACTATCCCGTAGTATAAAAATCGCTCCAAAACTCTAACCCAAATCTAGAGATATCTATGAAAATAATTTACGTTTTAATAACATTCGACGTTTCAGAATATTTAGTACAAATCTATCGGTTTATTGAAGACGTAATTTCTATATTGAATTAAATCACATTTTGGGAACGATTTCAGACATTAATTGATTGGAAAAAATAGTTTTTTGTGAAAATAATTTAATTATAAATTGAGTGAAAAGATTGAAAATCAGAGCCAATGTCAGGAATAGCGTTGGGAAGACTGGCAGAGGAGCGGAAGTCGTGGCGCAAAGACCATCCGTTTGGGTTCATCGCTAAGCCGACCAAAAACCCGGACGACTCTCTCAATCTGATGTGAGGCCAACCCTCGGAGACTCTCTTATTCACTCATTGCTCACTCATTGCTCGCTTTAATTGTTTTGACTCTCTTTCTCTCACTCTCTCTGTCTGTCTGTCTCTCTGTCTGTCTGTCTGTAGGAACTGGGAGTGCGCTATACCGGGGAAGAAGGGCACGCACTGGGAGGGAGGGCTGTATAAGCTGCGAATGATCTTCAAAGACGACTACCCGTCGAGCCCACCCAAGTGCAAGTTCGAACCGCCACTCTTTCACCCGAATGTATGAATAGATAGTATGACTCAAATGTATTGTTGACTCAAACCACTAATTGCTATCACTATTAGGTCTACCCTTCGGGCACAGTATGTCTGTCGCTATTGGATGAGGAGAAGGACTGGCGTCCGGCCATTACTATTAAGCAAATATTGGTCGGAATTCAGGACCTGTTGAACGAACCGAACATCAAAGACCCGGCACAGGCCGAGGCCTATACTATCTATTGTCAGAATAGATCCGAATATGAAAAGCGAGTGAAAGCACAGGCGAAGGCTATGGCCTCTCAGGACTGACCGCTTCGACTCATTACTTAAAACTAATAATTTATAAAACTTTTGATTTTTATTGTCTTTTCATAACTATATTGTTTAACAATTACAGTATTCATGTCTTCGAAGTCTAATCAATATTTTTAATACAATTCCATTCATTCCTTAAACCAAAAGAAATCAGTTTTTTATTTGAATTTTTAATCAATTAATTCAATTTTTCTTTATTCGTCATTTGTTTCTAATAAAAAAATGTCTAAAAATGCAATAATTAGTGCAATTATTTGGTTAAATCCAATTGTTTGCCACAAATTCAATTCAATTCAGAATCGGTTAATTATCTTAGACTTTAATATTCTTCTAAACCGCTATTTCTTTATATAGATGTTTGAAGCTATGGCTCAATTTCGAGATATGAGTAAAATATCTTAATTTAAAAAATTAGTTAATTATTGAGAAAATCGAATAATTGAGTCAATTATTGGATTTGTATTTCGAAACAAATGATAAGCCTTTGAATTGTTTTGTTATGAAATGCAAATAATTTGCCAAAAGATGGCAATCAATGCGTTGTTTAACTCAATGTTTGCAAACATTAACTTTGTTTTGGTCTTGGATTTCAGATTACATTAGACTTAAACTAAATTAAAATTAAAGCAAAAGTTATTTAACTCTTTTTTGAGATTTATTTAATATCAGTTTCACTATATCAGGGAATACATTGAAATGAGTATAGACTTGATAGGAGTGACGGCAATGGGAGGACTACCTCTCTTTGCCCGACGGTGTGACACAACCGCCAATACAGACATTGGCCACAACTCGGCCGACGAGTCGATAGGCTTCGCCCGATTGGCGGCACTTAATGGCGTTAATCTGTTTTCAAGACTGAATGACTCAAACCTCTTGTGCTGTTCAACCAAAGACACCAGAATCCGATGGAAAGTATTTAAAGGAAGTCTTGTTCTCATTGTGATTGTCGACAACATTCCAGACATAAACCAAAACCATTTACTTATGTTTTTGGATATAGTGTTCGACTCTTTAGTCTTGATCTGTGGTCTCAATGAGATAATGAGTCAAAACATAGAACGACTCAAACGATGTCTTCGACTCTCCTATCAATTGATGGATTATCTCTCAAACAGTTTTATATCGAATACTTTGATCCGAATTCCATTCATAACGAATACAATCGAGTATTCAATGAGTGGTCAAAGTTGTCATCAAATGATGCAGTCATTGGTCGAAAGCTGCGGCCAATTGGCTTCGAGTTCGTTCTGTTGGCTAATTATCAACAAAAAGCTGGTCTCTGGAAGTCACGGATTCTGGACTCGACTCAACACATCCAAAGACGCGCTTCTGATCACGAATTTAGTTCTTTCGATGTCCGACACGGATCTGATGCAAACGAAAGAAGTGGCGGTATATCTGCCCGACAACTGTCCGACCTCTCTGTCCCGTCTTATTGTGTCCCAACTCTGCAAAGGAGTGGTTATATGTTTGTTATGCGCCGAAGAGCCCACTGTTGACCAAATCGATACCGAAATTATTGTTCCATTAATTGACTCTAAAATACATTTCGAAAAGTTTTCAAAGTATTTGCGAAATGAAATTCTAATGCCTTTTCCGATCGATCAGAATATAATCGCTTTAATTATATTCAGAAAAGATTTGAAAATTTTTACAATTTTTGGCAAATTTGACGAAAAACTAAATGTTTTGATGCAATCAATCGATTGGCAAAATAGCGATAGATATGAGTCGTATTCAGTGAATGAAAGCACAAAATGTTATAATATTTGTAATGAATTCTCACAAATCTATGTATTGTTTGGTTATATACCTCTAAACCAAATGCGTTCTATTGCTAACAAAACTCTTAACTCTTTTATTAAAGACAAACATATTTGGCCTCAGATTTAGCACTAATTAATTATTAATTATTTACCATTTTATTTCACTTTTTTTCTTATTTACTATTTATTCAGATTTTTAATATGTTTTGAGAACTTTAATATTGAGTTAAATGAGTTTTTAAAAATATAGTACCGTATCCTTTAAACATATAGTTGCATGCAATTATAAGCAATTTTTGCACAAATTGAGACAATCAGAATTTGTGCAATTGTATCTAGGTAAAGAAATTTAGATACAGTATAATTGCGTGCAAGGATACGGTAATATGTGAAGGGATGCAAAAAATGCAATTAAAACTTACCTATCATTAAACACTTTACACAACATTATTTAATTGGTTTAATTCAAAAATTTGCTTGTTAACCTCTTATAGAGTTTAGCAAATTACTCTGCAAAAATGTTTTACGCGAAAAATCTCCCGTTTGTTAATACTTTAGAAAATGATTCTTTTCTTACTTATTGAGGTCAAAGGGGGTATTTCTGACTAATTTTACTTATTTTATTATTATTATCTTAGTTAGTTTTTTGGTGTTCTTAGAACACAAATTTTAAACTTTAATACTTTTACTTTAAGTTTGATAGTATGATCATTTATATAGTACAAAAATTAAGCTGGTTTAATTAAAATTTTTATATTAAACTTATAGTAAAATTACAAAATAACGACAACCGGTAGTATCGAAGTGTTAGCATAACTTCAGTGTTAGCATGCTTATATAACTTTAATCACAATTTATTTCAAAATAAACAATTGTTTTTGCATTCATTTAAAAATATAATTTACAGATTAATCGTTAAATACTGTAATTTAAAATTTGAAAACTTTGTGATAAAAAAGTGAATATCAAATGAATGAATTATGAATGTTTTTTTATACATTCCTAAGCTATTCAATATATTTTTATAAATTTTGACGCATTTATTGTTAAAAATTTTGTTGTTAGTAAATAAAACTGATTTAATAAATTGTTTTGTTGGTTTTTTTTAATTTGACCGCAATTGAGATCTTTTCTCGGTTTCAAATAAACATTTAGTCTTAAACATAAACAAATATTTTATTTGTTTTTTGTTTTAAAATTACTTTTTAATAATGCAAGCAAGTTACTTAATACTGAATATATAAATTGATTTAAAATGAAATAAATCTTAAAACTTATAAAATCCAAATTTATTCAAAAGATTCCGAATTCTAAACTTTTCAATCGCTTTGGTTAACACAAATTTATGTCAAATATAATAACTCTTTCTTTAGAACTAAACAATGAATTCAATTAAATTTTAACCAAAAAAAAAAGAAAAGAAAACATTTAACCGAATAAATAGTAAAATTAATAATATATTGACTTTCAAACGATTATGTTATTACTGACAGAAACACTAAAAGTTTGGAAAAATATTTTTTAAATTACACAAAAAAATTTAAGATTTGTAAAGTTAATGACTTTTTTAAAGTACATGCAGTGCATCGAATGTAACAGTTTCTTTGGCGAAGTTTTTATTTCCACTTTTTTATTACCTGCAAAATGATTAATAGTTATGTAATTCCCCTTCACTTCGACTTCAACTCTTACGAAACGCGTCGTTCGGTTTGGTTTTTAAAGTAGAAAACATAAGAAATGAATTGTAATTATTTAGTTGCTTAAAGTCGGAGTGAGTCGAAAGCGTTTGCTTGCAATGTGTGCCCAACGGGGCTTTGTCTGGCGCTGGAGTGGTCAGAGGGCAGGCAGCGGCAGGTGCAGACACGTGCATTCCGAACTAGCATGTACATATTTACAAAAGTACCTATACACTAGATATACAGTAGATATACAGTGTACTGTAGATTTGACGGAAGCTTTTGCTGTTAGAGTACAACAATAGCTATTCATTAAATTGAAGTTTTAATCTAACAGTTGGAAAGCGCTTTCGTTTAACACAATTTTTTGTTTAATTTGAATCAACAGTTTTCAATGCTATTAGAATTTTATTTTTATACATTTGAGTAATTTTTAGTATTTTATAACTGAAGCCACTTTTGCAGCTTTTCATTAGCAATGGTTAGCCGTAATCGTAGGGTTTAACAGATTAGTAAAGAAGAAACAAATAATTTATTGTGTATTTCAAGGACTAAATAAAAATTTAGTGGTTTTGTGAGCGTTAGTTGTTTTAGAGGAAAACTTGAATATGTAATAAAAGTTTTCTTATGCCTCTTTCTTTCTCTCCCCGGCCTTCTGAAGGCATTCATTCCTATCTCTATGTTTCGGCAAAATTTTCTCTATAATTGTCGTAATTGTCATTCAAGTTATCGACAATAAAATCACAAAAAGCAGGTGTAGTTCTATAGTACAATTAAATGTTGAACTCATAACCAGTTTTTAATTTTGGTATTTTCAACAAATTTTATGAATTGCAAAAATACATAGAATAATTAACCTGTATAATATATAAATTAATGTAATTTTATTTAATACACTCTCACATCTGCTTTATGTTTCAAAAATAACATTAAAGACATAACTTGATAAAATGTTATTAAAATAAACTGAAGTTTATTCCTTTAATTCTATAAACATTTATTCAATACAAAAATTAAATATTAAGTTAACATTAATTTAACTTGCAGCTAAATATGCAGCGCCTTAAAAATTAGCATTTAATGAGTTATTGATAATTTAGTGGAATTCAAATTTGTTGACTAACAATAGGATAAATGCTTTAAACTTAATTTTCTAATCATTAAGATTGAAAAATAATGTTAAGTTATTTTTATGCACTTGTCTAAATATATCTAATCGATTCATGTTATTCGTCAAAAATAAGTTATACATAAAAATATAGCGGTCTATAAGCAACAGATTGTATACCAGAATATATTAAAAACTTTTTAACATTTTATAATTAGATGTTTTGTCTTTTTATATATATATATAAATTATTCAAATAGTTTAGTCAAAACTTTCAAAACTAGTTTAGATGAAACAAATGTTTATCCAAATACAATTCTTTGTTTTTCTAATAATTTCTAAAAGAAGTCCTAACTTTTAAGACATTCTAAAGTTTCTAAAAATTGGTTTGGTTTCTAAAACAGAAATTTGGTTTAAAAAATTGTAAGTTTTATTTGGTTTAAAATTTATGATTAAAAAATAAAAGTTGTGAAAAATTATAGTTTTATCTTCTCATCAAATTTATTTATCGAAACAAATCAATTGCTTTTTCGAGTGAAGAACTGGTTTTCTAACTTAACCTAAATTGAAGTAAACAAAACTAAAGCCTCTTCTTTACAGTTGTATTAATTATAGAGACATTAGTTTTGAATTTAAAGTTTTTTTTTTTGTATTTCACTCGCAATTGAATTCTTTGACAAAACAAAGAGAAATCAAATCAAATGGCAATTAAAGTATAAGAAAAACATCGAAAAACACCTGATGTTTAAGTTTAATAAGAATTATAGAAATACATCCGTAGGGGAGAGAGGGAGGGAGAGAGAGAGAGAGAGAGAGAGAGAGAGAGAGAGAAAGAGAGAGCAGGGAGGAAGGGAGAGAGCAGGGAGGAAGGGAGAGAGAAAAGAGAAGAGAGGCTTTCTTGACCTGTAAATTTGGTTAAAATGAAGGGCAGGTGTAGTACGTAGTGGCGATTGCTCGACACAAACAACAGCCGACCAAGGTACAAGCACAGGCACATAGACAAAGCCAATGTCTGAGCCTAAGTCAATAGCTTATATTGCAGTTGATTTGATGACTGACTAAAACTATTAATTTATATTCTGGAAATAAATGTATTAAATATAGAGAGTACATGCAAAATTTATTTAACTTATTACGATACAAATGCATAAGTGAAAGCTGTGATGAAGCCATGCTTAGCACGAGTGGTGTGCGCCCGGCGTGTGTCAGGTTCTAAACAGCCGACAGGGACAGGCGTTTTGGCCTTTATTTCCTTTTCAAACTATTTTGCATTACTTACTCAAACGCCAATAACTTCTAACCAATTCTGAGTCGAATATAACGTTTTTGTTGGGCTTCAAGAATATTCAATTAAATATTTAGCATAAAATACATTGGTTTGCCATTCATGCCATTTATGCCATCAAACCTACCACTAGTTTAGGTGTTTTTGCTCGAAGAAAGTTTAAGCTCTGTTTGTGCTTACGGTTAAAAAATGCGTAAACAAGCGATCCATCTGTTGTAGTAGTGGCCGAACAGAGCGAATGCACTTTTTGCCAAATTATTGCTTAGATTCCAATCGGAAAACTTGTTGATTAATCAACCATTGAATACAGTTACCAATTTGGGCACAAGTCTACCATCAGTTAACCATCTGCTGTCAAATTATTGTCTTCACTTTTCAAACTTGTTACACCTCTTTCACTTAAATCTGCCCTAAATTATGTCTTAAATTTATTCAAAGGATTATTTATTTAGTGTTTAAGTAGTAAAAATATTTGTATAATTTAATCGATATTATTTATTTAAAAATTATATTAAAACTATTTCTACCGGTAATAAAATTGTTTATTAGAGTTAAAATATGTAGAATTTATATTAAAGCAAAGTTTTAGATCAGAGAGATCAGGCAAAGTTTGACAATAAAAATTTGCATTCATTTTGCTGGAATTTGGTCTGCAAAAAAGTACATTGATCTACGTTTTGCCAACAAACATTTTCTGGCTTTTATGATCAAAATTAGAAAATATTTCCCAAATTAGTGTTAAATTCCGTTAAATTAACTACATTTATTTTGAGTTTAATTTAAATTTAGTTAGATTTAACTAAATTGTATCATAATTAAATAAGAAATTTTAAACTTTTACTCTAATTATTTAAAAACAAATTAAATTATGTTAAAAATGATTTTTATTGTAAATTTTAACAATTAAAACAGATAATTAAATGACTAAACAAATTGGAAAAACCAAAATTACAATTTTGGTATATATAAATCAAATGTCAATTTAACCACAATAGAGTTAATGAACAAAGTTGATATTTTAAATATAAAATCTACTAAAGTAATGTTACTAAATAACTGAATTAAAATTTTTAAAAATAAATTTAAAATTGATTAAATTATATTTAATATAAAATCCACCCTTTCTTTCGGGTTTAGCCAATATTAATAAATTAAAAAATTATTTAATTTGATTAATTATTATGTAGCAAATATAGTAATTATTTATTATAGCATTAAATTGCATTTTACAAAAATTAAATATTTATAAAATTTAGTAAATGTAACAAAACAAAACAAATTTTAATAAAACAACTTGCTTAGTTTATTTTTATTAACTATTTTTTGATTAATCAAGAGCAAATAATTAAATTAAAGATTTTTAAAGCTATTTTAAAAATACTATGTGTGTCAATTTTTGCGATTTTTAAATAATTTTATATAATTTATAATTTTTCTTTCTCAAAATTTTTAAAACCATGTTAAAATTTTATTGTTTTTATTTATATTTTATTATTATTAAACTTAAATTATAGCTTAAATATTTTTTTACAAAAATAATAAATAATAAATTTAAAATTATTCTAAAATATAATTTAATATTTTTATTAGTTGTTTTAATATCAAAATTTAATTTAATATGTTTAGATTTTATGTTACTCTAATTTTACTACTTCTAATTTTAAAATAAAAATAATTAAAAATAAATTTTTAATTTTATATCATTTTATATTATATTAATTATGTTTATTTGATTTAAATTAAAATATACTAAACAACGGGTTTATCTATTGTTCCTAAGCTTTTATATTGCCAACATCTTTATTACAATGATTGGATTGATGAGCACCGTTAAAAGCACTTCTTATAACAGATAATTTTCCATTTTTAAAAAGCAAAGTTGGTTTAGACAATGTGCTAAAGGTACATTCCAAAACAATACGAACTTGCAGTAAAATACAGATTTTTAAACTTAAAGCAAGAAATTTATTACAGTTTTTAATTATGTATTCAGACGTTATGTATTGCAATAGTTTAATTCAACAATTTTAAATATTATTTTTATAATAAAATATAACAAATAGCTTGAATTTTGTTTTTCATAGAAATAGATTTTATTAATTAATTTCGGTTAGGATTGTATTAATTAAGGGGAACCGATGTATTGGTAATGCTGTTGTGCTTAACTACACTAAATTCGATGAATACTATGTTATTAGTGTTAATCTGAGAGAAAACATGAGAGTATGGATGTTGAGCTCTGAAAACACAATAGCGGCTCTGGTGGTTCTGGTGGCTCTGGTAGTGCAGGTGTGTGACTGACTGACTGGCAGTTATTTTAGTTAATAACAAAAAAGAAGGGAAACACTGAAACACTATGAGTGCTGTGAGTGCTATGAGTGCTATGAATGCGTTAATACTGTTCGATGGCTTCGGGCAAACCGTGATTGAGATAACGGTTGGTCTGTATATCATATTCATAACAAACAGTTTCACGAATTGAAGCTCTTTTGTGATCGAAATTGGTTTTGAAGATAAAACCATAAATTTTAGAAAGTTTTTGAAAAATGCGAATTTGAAACAGAGATCACATCAGACTATAAGAGATTAACTGATTCACTGATCATAACTGAATTCTCAATTGGATTTGTTGGCCATCGATGCAAATCGTTGGATACCGGATGCATATGGACTGAGCAAGTGGTCGGATCAGTGCAGCACTAGTAGCACTGGCAGCGCAACGGCACTAGCATTAGGCCAATGCTAATATTATAGCGTTCAGTGCTCTTCACTCGGATTCGGATGCAGTTAATACAACAAATATTGTTAATACTGTATAACTTATGGATGAATAGAGAGTATAGAACATACAGTTCTGCTATATGTGCTCTTCATAGCTCTTCATAATAGCAATGCAGATGTCGATGCGTTGGGTGCAGTCGGCGCACAATTACTGGTTCTAAATGATTCGGCGCGTGCCGTAGTAATCAAGAATCTTTGTGTGCAACTTGTGCTCTCTTTCTGTTTTTCATGCTCCCTATCCTCCCTGTGCTCTATACAGTGCATAGCGATCCCTTCCATTGTTAAACTCAGACAATCTGCCGGTTTATCGCTCAGAAAAAGTGCATTTCATTACAATAGCTCTCAATAACGGCATTCATTAAAAGTAGGAATGCATTGCATCTGTGGTGGCGTTGGCTATATTCGCACCAGTCTGGCCATGTCTACCAGTCTGTGCTCTACTCGTGCTCTGCTCGTGCTCTAAAGTTTAGAGTTTGGCTTATCATAATGCACCCGCTCCTCCATTATGTGCACAGTTAGTGCACAAACGGCTCGTGTTGGCAATGGAGAGCGCGTGCGAGAGCACGTACTGGCGCAGTGTTAGAATAGATGGTCGCGTGCCTGAACGCACCTGCCAGTGCTTGCTTTAACCGTATTGCCTAGCTACATGTACAAACTACAGCTGCTCTCAGCCCTACTCAATAGGATCGACAGTTCAAAGCAGGTGAGAGTGCGAGTCAACGAAGTTTATGGAAATAGAATGAAAGTGGAAAGTGCTCTGAGAGTGAGCACTACGAGCCCTGTGCTGGCGACTCCGTCGGTAATGCATCCGTTCGGTTGGGTTGTATTGTGTTGTATTGGTCGGCAGTATGACATCAGGCTTTAAAAGTTGAAGGAAATGGAGGAAATAGAGGAACAATACTTTAATAAATTAACGACCGGTGCCTTCCATGATATTTGAGCCCTTAAATAATGAAACACAAATTGTTTGCTATGTTTTTTAATGCAATGCTTTAAATTTAATATGTGTTTGTCTTTTATGCAAACTTTCCTAACGTATGCCTCGTGTGCCTCGTATGCCTCCCCTGTAATTACATTAACATATTGTCTATCGATTAGCTCAACCGTAATATATTGTACTAAAAAATTAAGCTTAAAATGCATTTCGGATGCGTCACGACTGAGCATTTGGGTCAATTAGGTCGGTATGGTTGAATGGATAGAGGATAGATGGCCAGACATTGGTGCTCTCTGTGTCTCTATGTATTCACTTGGCACTCGTTTAGGAAATTTGATTTATTTTGATAACAAAATCACGTTTTAAGAAAGCGCGAGACCTCTGAATCCAATCATCTATTTATTATGATTTTTAAATTCAAGGCAACATTTTGTAGAGTTATACCAATAGAGCGCTGAGTAAAGGCAAGAGGCAAGAGATGTAAAGATGCACCTGGGCTTAGGCATTACAACAGTGGTCTGGCCTGTAATGCAGCGCTGATTATGGCTAAAATAATTGGATGAAGAATAAGAAGCGAATCTTTTCACCTGGTCTTGGCATTAGATATTAGACTATACTTAATAAGAGGCACAACACGTGCCCGTATATGCATAGCTCTGGCAGTGCGGCCACACTTCCAATCGTGACATATGGAGCCAAGTGTTCGTATCGGCTCTACTGCCACTACAAAGAAAACCACCAGATCTGGTGCTATTCTCCGTTTTGGCACTATTCTTTCTGCTGGTGCTGTTTGTTTGTTACACGCATTGATTTTTGTGTTGAGAGAGAGAGAGAGAGAGAGAGAGTGAGAGAGAGAGAGAGAACAGAAGAGAGAGAGAAAGAGCATGAGAGAGAGAGCAGGAGAGAGAGAGCAAGAGAGAGAGAGAGAGCAGGAGAGAGAGAGAGAGGGGGTACGTGTGCTGTAGGCACGTGCGGCAGCTGTAAGCCAGACATTTAGACATTCTCTGTTCCTTAGTTTCAGGTATAGACAATGTGCGCAAAGTTGTACAGCTCTGGGCTGACCGGACTTGCTCTAAACAAAAACCACCTGTCATTTCATGTCATGTTATGTCTACTGCGCCGATGTATCTGTTCTTAGGAAATGCGCTTCATTTGCTTCAATAGTAATGACTCACAATTCATACAATTATCGATTTGGACGGCGTATATATGTCCTAATTGATGCTTATGCGCCTGTAAATCATGCTTTGCTGCGCATTCGCTAACACTATCTTCAGCCCAACCCTGTTATGCAATGTGAAAGTTATATTAATACTATATATTTTATTTAATATATATCTGAAGGAAATCAATATTTTTGAAATACTGTATTAACAAACAACAAAAGAATAAATTTATTCAATGTTTATAATTACAGCAAAATATAGATTTAAAAGCCTTGAAGTGGTTGAGCAGACTCTATGTTCTTATATTGCAAAGAAGGTGTAAAGCAGTAGTGGAATGGAATGGAAAAGAAAGGAAAGGAAAGGAAAGGAAACGCGTGTCAGCACTGCTTTTGGGGAATATGTTTGTGAAGGAAACATAAGGCAAAAAGTTTGGGTCACATAAGCAAAAATAAGACACACTTTGCATTGAAAAGCTATTAAAACACTTCGATATTTGGCATCAATTGACGACCACCTGTTCGCACGCGCGCCGACACGACGGCCAGTGTGTGCCGAGACTGAGGTCTATGTGTGACTCGAATCACTAATTTGCTAGAATTTCATTACGAACCCAATGACTGGTTTGTACTGCAGGTTAAAAGAGATAAAACGCGTTTGCGTTGTGTTTGTCCTCAGTTTTTATTACTTCTTTGAATCGAAATCGTATACAACGCTAATAATTGTTGTGAGCGCTCAGTCGGCCTCGTTTTGGGCCACATCTTCACCCCTGCCGTGACTGACAAGTATTTTCTCGATTTTTAAGTTAAGTTTTGCCGTTCTTTTAGCAAAAGTTAAAACTAAACTAATGACGATAATAGAAGTGCCCAAAGCGTTAACTAAGCTCTTACTTCACTCTTTGGGCACAACACCTGACATAAAAAATCAAGATATGAGAGGCTCTGCTCACAACTCACTGCTCACCACTCAATTCGATACAGACCCTCACTGACTACAACTCACAACTCACTACATTCACTACAGTGACTACATTGACTACATTGACTAC
>JAQFXP010001551.1:0-18735 GCA_034693685.1 Belba bartosi
ACAGAGAGACAACTGTGATGTGTAGAGACTGGGCTCTGATAGACAACTGTTATGGGCTCTGGTATGGAGACAACTGAGATGTGTCGGTAGAATACATTTGAGTTATACTGTAATACAGTACAGTCATATGCGCGAACTGAACAAGTACATTTTAAGAATATGACTAGCGCTATGAGTTGCAATAAGCAGGTACAGTTTAAGAATATGAGTGAGCGCTGAATATAAAATACAGAAATTGTAAAATAAAGTTTAAATTTATTTTGAAATGAGTTCTGCTTCGCCTCAATAATAATAAAATTTTAATTAATTTATATTAATATTTATAAATGAGAACAATTATTTTGTGCAAAATAATCGGACAACTCGATTTTCGAAAAAATTTTATTTAAAAATTATTAAATATTTATAGGAAAAATTTGAAGTGACTCAAAACTAATTATCTGTTTAAATATAATTAAAAATACAGCAAAACCTAACTATAACAACAACATATTCAATTTATTTATTTCTATTTTGTTAGTAATAGCCAATAATAGCCAATAATAACAAATAATAACAAATAATAACAAATAATAAATAATAATAATAAATAATAGTGGTAATGAAAGTTTGAAGCTAATGCAGTTGTAAACACGGTGTTCTAATAAAAAAACAAAACCCATATTAATTAAACATTTTTATGTCGTTTTAAATTTTTGAGTCATTTGAGTTTATAATAGAGAGCTAATTCATGTTGAGTTTAAAATAATTAAAATTAAAATATTAATTTTAAAATTAATTATACTATTTAAATAAATATGCAGTTTTAATTTTAAAATATTTATTTTTGTGAAAATATTTTTAAAAAATTGTAAACACATTTAATACTATAATAAAATTGTTTCAAAAATTTAAAATTTAATCAATGTCTTGAATAATAAAAAAAATTTTAATTTTACACCATAAGTAGATATATAACTGTATAAATCGTCTTAATTAAAACAAACAAATTCAGTCATTCAAAAAGAAACCTCAGGGACAAATAAAATTAATGTCAGAAAAATATTTTATTAAACTTAATTACAAAAATTATTATAATTATAATATTTTTAATCGCAATTTTAAAAATCATTTAAGGAATAAAATCAGATATTATTACAAATAAATCAGAATGGTGGTTACTTTTTTCTAATAAAATCATAAAGAAACATAGAAACGGCATTATTTTATCGATTTGTTTTTAAAGTCAATGTCTTACACTAATGGGCAAAATTGTTGGCAACATGTGGCACTAGAAAACAATCCTTATTTTTATTGTCTGTTTTAGTGCTAACCAATAGTGTTGCTTCTAATCTGTTGTTCAATACTAATCTAACTCTCGGTTGATATCACTTTAATATTTGATATTAGCCTTAACTTAACTTATGTTACCAGCAAGTCTGCTAATGGGTCAATTGATATCGCTTTCACAAAAATTATACAAAATTAGAAAATTCAAAAAATGTATTCAAAAATTAATTTGTTAAACGATATTTTAATTTAAAAATAAATAAGTATTTAAATAAATTAATTACGTATAACATCGAGCTATAATTTATAAAAAAATAGCAAAATTACTGAATAAAATGCCAAAAAATTAGCGAATCAAACACAAGAATTGAATTTGTAAAATAGTTTGTTACCAAAACTAAAAATTTGTTTTTGATATTACTTTGAAATAATTTTTGTTTAATTAAAATCTATTCACATTTTAATTTTGTTTTGAATATAAATTTTGCTTTATTGTTTTATAATTTTAAATATTATCAAGTTACAAATTAAATATTTATACAATTATAAATTTTATAATATTTATATCAATTTGTTTTTAATCTATACGTATATAAAAATTAATTTATAACATGTGTTTACTTAAGCTGTTATAAATTTATTTTAAATACAATTAAAATTTAATATTTTAAAATTTAAAAACTACAATATTAAAACTAGCAAAATTAAAACTTGAAAATATTTTAGTTATATAATTTTGCATTAGTTAAATAATACGTGGTTTTTTCAAAACCATAATTGTTTTAATTAATAATAAATTTATTGAATTAATATTTTGGTAAATGGGAAACAACAATTAAATAAATAAAATGTTTAATAAAGCTGCTAAAAGTCATTTCAAAATTTAAGTATTATGAAAATAAATTACTTAGAATAAAATATTTAAGTTTGTAATCTAGTTGTTTATAATATAAATGTTTGTCAAATAATTGTCTTAAAACTTGGTCTTATATTGAAACACTCTTCTTCTCTTGTTAACCGCCGGTCAGATTTCAACTTTATAATGGTCAATGGGTAGCGTACCGTCAAGTTGTTTTTCTGTTTTGCAAGTCTTCTCACATCGTGTCTCCTGGTTCTATCTTCCTCTCTCTCTCTTTCTTTCTTGGTTAGAGCTTGGTTTTGGACTTTCAATCCTTTCTCTTCTCGGTTTTGCCTTTTAGTCCGGTTTCGTTTAATCTGTCAGTCCGGTCCCGTATCGGTCTGCCTTTCAGTCCGGTCTCGTTTGGTCAATCAGTCCGGTCCCGTATCGGTCTGCGTTTCAGTCCGGTCTCGTTTGGTCTTTCAGTCCGGTCTCGTTTCTCTATTTTACCGCCCAACCGACAAGCCCCATGGGCCCGAAGCCCAGTTATACCAAATCAGTAAACTTTGTGATTGGTTTTTTAAGTATTTTATTTGTTAATCAATTAAAACAAAATTACAAGTAATAAGCAAACAGTAAAATAAGCGTTTAATATAAAATCTGAAGTTATTAATATAAAACCAAGCAAGCATTAATTACTGATTCCTAACCGAACCTCTTCTCGTAGTCCACTTGTTGTCATTTTTTATACCCTCATTAAACTCATTGATTAATAGCTCTGAATCATTTTTAAAATTTTTGTTAAATTCTGATTGGTTCAATCTGTTTCTTAGCTAATTAGCATATGTGTAAGTTATGTGAATAGAAATTAATGTAATTTATTAATAACAACGTCTGGTCTGACGTTTTGACAGCTCGCATTGAATCTGATTAGTTAATTGACCCTAAATCTTAATTATAGTAGAACTGAACTATAGGCCATTGTAACACATATAGTTGAAATTTAACTATATACGTTACAAACATCCCTCTTCACAAAAAAAATCATTTGTTCCACAAATGAATTCCTAATATAGTGTTAGTCCCGATCTAACGACATATATCAGCTATTTGTTTGCACCTGCAAACAGCTCCTAATATATTGATTGCTGTGTTCAATGTTATTGTTGTAGTAGATACTAATTCGTTGTTGATAATCCCAACCTTTTTCTGATGGATACGGAACATCCAGCCAATGGCTGGGTGACACAAAGCAGACGAGACGGGATTTGATACTTCAAAAACTGCCGTCGTTGTTGTACAGGCTGTTTACGAGAAAAGATGGTGACTGTGGCGGTGATATCGTATGGGTGCATGCAATTGCAGCTTAAGCAGTTGTTATGTTGCTACTACCCGTTGATCGCTGGGCTGTAAATGTCTATTAAATCGGCACTATATTTGACCACATATTAAATGGTAAACAACAGTAATGGAAATTGCCACACAAGCTGCTCCACTACAAATAGTAGTGCAACCATTATGGCCACATCCAACAATATTAATAAGTTTTTATTATTTTTAGTTTCAAAATTAGTTAGAGTATTAAATATCAATAACAATTTAAATGTTTTTTATTAGTAACAAAATATTTATATTAATCCAAATGCAAATAAATCTGTAAAAATTAATTAACGTAATATTAAAATTATTTCAAAAAACTAATAACTACTTTTAAATTTTAATTGTTTAAGAATAACTGAATTTTAGTATTATTTAAGTTTAAATATCAACTTTATAGATTAATTTTCAAGTTTATTAATAGTACAACGCATTATCAATCTGTGAAATCTCAAAACAGATTAAATGTTTTAAGATTAAATTTGAGATAGGATAGAGATAGATCATTTGAAAATTGCTGATTATGGTTAAACAACACACAATATATTTGAATACACTTAAACACTTTTGTTATGGATTAGTAAATTACGTATTAGATTTTAAAAATTGATAATTCAAGTTGCCCATCATTGCTTATTTTCAAAGTTTATTAATAATTATAATTAAAAAAAATTGCTAAGTTATTTTTATATTTGTTACAAAATTTTAATTAAATTTATATATTTTATAATTTGTAATTGATAAAGTTTTCAATATATATTTAATGTCTATCTTTATATTTGATTTTATTAAATTCAACTCATAATTTTTAAAAATTATTTTTGATTAAAAATAATATTAATTTCTTAAACATAAATAATCAATGACATTTGTTGATACTATAACAATCCTGTAATTAAATTTTTAAAATATTAACATTTAAATAAATAATTATTTAATTATTTTGTTTAAAAAAATATAAGTAAATTCTTTTAATATATTGTAGCATATATAATTTGACTTTGATTATATTTGCAACAATATAAGTGTGTTAGGTAACAATTTGATCGAATATAATTTAATATTAGGTTTAATTAATTAATAATCAGATTTAAGACAAACTGTCAGTTTGGTACACAAGGCGTAGGTTATAATATAAATTTGTTGATTAAACCATAAATAAGTAGTTGACTGCAATAAATTAACATAAGCTAAATTAGTCATAATGTAACATAAATTAAGTCAAACATAAATTAACATAAGTAACACAAATAATAATTAAAACAAACAAATCAGAAATAAACAAGTTTACATAATAATTAATTAAAACTGTCAACAGATTAAATGAAAGTATAAATAGAGAAATGAAAATTTGAGATAAAGGAGAGGGTTTAGAGTTAGAGTAAAGTTAAGCTAAGAAAACATTAGCCCTTGCGAGCTGTTGGACTCGGATCTAATGATCCTAATTCAAAATATTAAATATATGTTAATATCTGTTAATGTTTTTATTAGATTATTTAAATTATAAAATACTAATTTAATAATTATTGTAATAATTTATTTGTATTTAATTTTGTGTTGTATTGTTTAAAGTTATTATTGTTTAAATAAACTATTTAAAAACTTAACTAAAAGTCTAAATTAAAATAAAAAAGAAAAAGAAAGTGAACGCAAAAGCAAGGGAATGATGGCTTCGGGCATGACGGACTCGGTTAGCTAAACCGTTAGCAATGTTAAATTAATAAGAGCAGTTGTTTGGGTTGGAGGCAGTCACAAGATACAATTGAAAACTTCGCTACCACACTATCAAACAACATGTTAGATATCGACTGTTGGTCAAAGCCGAAGAAGAATGTTTCAATATAAATCTTTATTCGTTGTCTAAATTGATTTATTTTATTTTCAATTTTAGTTATATTTTTATAGTTAAAACTTTATTTTAAAATATCTAAATAAAAATTATAAATAAAATTTAATGTTTTAATAAAATTAATGCAAAAATCTAAAATGTTTTATTTGGTTTATAAGCCTTAAATTTTAATGGAAAAAGTTTTATTTAATCTAAACTAAATTAAATTAGAATTAGATGTGACATTAAAAATTTTATTAAATAAATTGTTTTGAATTTACACGTTTAATTTTATAAAATGCATTTTCTAAATTTTAATATGAATAATTTAAAACAAACATGAAAAATTCGTTTTTTATAATTACGAATTTTGCTTCACTTTTTACTGTTTCCACAAATAATTTACTATTAATTTAATTATTATTTGAATGAAATAAATTTTTATTTTAATTTTTCAGAGTTAAAATAGGTTTTATAGCTGGATTAGATAAAACATATTTATTTTAAATAAAATAACATCTGTGATTTAAAACATTTTACGTTTGGATTGAATTAAATCTTTTTTTTTAAAATTAAATAATAATAATTATAAAAATAAACCATATATAATTTTTTATTATTTTTGAAATAAATTTAATTGTTTAGTAAATCTCTTTTACAGTTTTTATTTATGTTTTTTAAATATATAATAACATATTGTTTTTTAATTAAAATAAATTTATGTATTAAATTACATATTTAGAAAATATATATATTTTTATTTTGTTAGTTATTTATTATAATTAAATTATTAATATTAAATTTATTTTAATAATTGAACATTTGGTTGAAGATTTTGAATTTTTTAATTTTAACCAGAATATATGTTATCTATGATTAAGTAAATACATCCGTTTTTTAAATTAATTTATGTATTTTATGAAAAAATTTTGTTTTCTAAATAAATTGATATAAAATATCTTAAATGTCAAGTAACTGAATTAACTGAAAGTAATCATGTCAAGAATTTGATTAGAAAATAATATTTAATTGCATTTTATTCATTTATTTTATGTAATTTTGAAACTGTTAATTATACCTAAATATTATTCCTATTTATTAAAATTTTATAATAATTAGATATTTGGTCGCATATATACTGTAATTACTTTAAATGTTTTTGAATTAAGTTATAAAAATTTTCTTAGAGTTGGATTAATTTTATTATTATTATTATTAAGCAAAATTGTTTTAATTGATTTTTAAATTAAATATTTTTTATATTGTTCAAATTCTAATTATTTTTTAATATATGAGCAAATATTTTGCAAACTAATATATACTTTTATAACAAATAATATAAATTATTCTATGAATTAGTGTTTAAACCCTTTTTTTAATTTTAAAAAAGGTTTAAAATAAATTTTCTATTAAAAATTTAATTATAATGTAAAATAAAAACACAAAATTTGTTTGTATCTGATTAAAATAGTTTGTAAAAATTGTAAAACGGTAAAATAATTATAAAAACAAAAAAATAGCTCAAATAAATAATTATAAAAATTTAAAAATGATTATATTTTTATTAATATAAGGGTCTTCAAAAAGTTTGGACCAAACAAGATTTTAAATAATTCTTAAAATAAAAGAGATAATTAAGCACTATAATTAAAGTAATATCAAATAAATATGCAACAAATTGATATCGTAATAATTAAAAGTGTAATAAATTAATTCTTAATTACTGATATAAAAAATAATATTTTAAATATATTATAGTGTTGAATATGCTTAGTTTTTAATAATTAAGTAAAAATGTATAAAATTTCATATAAAATTGGCAATATTTGGATAAATATTTAAAATACTTAAAGTCCGCCGATCAATGTAATTCTTATGTCAAATAAAAGAACAATTCTTTGTTTTTTTATTTTCTTACCCTATTCTAGTCTCCCACTCTTGGAGTTAGCTACAGTATTATACTTTGCATTTATCTCGTTTTCTCAGATAAGAGTCATAAATGGAAAAATTTTAATATACTTTATTTCATTTTTAAATATATATATTAGATCCAATTTATAGAACTTAATTATTTCTTTTAGTTTAAAAATTATTTAAAATCTTGTTAGGTCCAAACTTTTTGAGGACCCTTATATATAAAACCAAGGATGTCAATAAACTACTAATTTTTACAATATTATAAAATAAAACCAATAGAATAAATAATTTTTAAAATATTTATTATTAATTAAACATTAATTTTTATTTTGTAATTTGCGTATTAATAATTAAATTAAATTAATTACCATTTTAACTCTTATTAAATGTATGAAAAAAAAATTTAAAAATACATTTTATTGTTATTAAGTTTTTATTAAACATTGTAAAATATTTATATAAAATAGCTATAAAATGTTATAAAATAATAATAAAACAATATAATTTAATTAAAAAAATAGCTATTGTTAAATATTTTATAAGTTATTTGTTTAGAATTTAAATATTTTTCTTTTAGATCGGATCGAATCTCTACAATATAATAATTTACCAATTTGTGAATCCATACAATAAATTAAGTATTATTGAAATAATTTTAATTGAAAATAAAATTTTATTTACGCGTTTTACTTGCGGTTTGATAGAAATAAATATATTGATAATATACTTATATTGTTAATTTAATTTGTATAAAAATTAATAATATAAATTTTTATAATTTTAATAAAATTTCCATCGTATACTTACTTGTTAGTAAAAATTCGACGTATAAATTTGTTAATAAAAAATATTTATTTGTTTTCAAATCTAAAATTTTTTTTTAAGAAAAATGATGTTTTTAGCCATAAACCAAAGAATATGACTTATGAAAATTACTACATTAAAAACAAACATATGCTGTTTCAAATGTTTGACAAAATATTTTTTGATAAGATTTTCTTTGCAAATCTGTTTGATTTTAATGGCGATAGATAAGCAATTTTTATATTTTTTTAGTTGTTTGTTATTAAACTATCATTTATTTACTCAATATATAAACGATTGTTGTCCGATTAATTACTCTTTACTCTTTATTCTAACTATACTTATTTATACTTATAAGATCGACATTAAAAATAAATCATTAAAATAATGAGGTTTCTATATTTTTTAATTCTTTATTGGCAATAAGTAACCATCTTGTCTTATTTATTTATAATAAACTAAATAACCTAAATATAATTTTTTACATGGCGTTTAAAAATATTTTAAATTGTATAAATTTTGTAATTATGTTTAACAAAATGTTTTTCTGACATTTATTTTGTTTGATTCTGAAATCTCTCATTGATTGACTCAATCAGTATTTTTTGATTGCGTCGATTTAGACAGTTATTTAGTTACTTATAGTTTAAAATTAATATTTTAACTTTGGTTACATTACACTTAACATTAAAAAGTTCTCCAATTTGTAATATAAACTCAAACAATTTAAAAATTTAGAAAGCGATTTTTAAAAAGGGGTTAATTAAATTAGGATATGTTTTGGTAATTAGTACTTGTTGTCTACAAAAGCGAATGCATTATTTTTTTTTATTTGTATTCGTTATTATTAGATTATATTGTAATTTTAGGTAGGTTTTATTGTATTTTTGATAATATATTAACCGATAATTTTTTTAAGTCACTTCGAGTTCTTTTAAAAATATTATTCCAAACAACATGAGTCCTAAACAATATTGATAAATCCTTCCCTTATACTAATTAAATTATTTTTTACTAATTTGTTAATAAAATTTTGCGGAAATAGTTTGTTTTAATTAAATTAAAGTTACTTTATATTTAATCCGTAAAGTTACTTTTTTTAAATTGCAAAATTATTACTTAAATATTAATTTAATAAGCTCTAAGGTTTGCCTTGCCATATAATAAATTTTTAATTTTTGAAATAATTTTATTAAATTAATAAATTTTATTTACAGTTTTTATTTGCATTTAGGTATAAATAAACATTTATTTATATTATAACTAAATATATTATTAGTTAAATAAATAAATAATTTAATTCAAATGGTGTAGCACTCAATGTTATAAATCTTATATTTATCCCATTTAATTACTACATAAATGCTTATTTTAAAAGCAATTTTGTTCTTATAGAACTACAATTGCTTTTATATCTAAATTCACTAGTTTAAACGTTTTTCACCAGTGGTTGCGTTATACGACAAACGATAATAAATTTATTGATGTTTGACATCGATATTAAAGAAAATCATTTAAGATAATGCCGTTTTGAATGTTTGATTGAAATGTGTTTCGATTTTAATTTCTGTACTTCTATTTGACTCTATTGGAGATAAACAATTATTTTTTTAAAAATTTCTTTTTGTTTATATATGAGCAATTAGTATGAATAAATTATTATTAATAAAAGAAACCCACTGTAATTAAAAAGATTTAAATTTGTCTCGTTATTAATAAAGAAACTCAAAATCCCGTACTATTAATAAAAAACTTTCCACTGACCTCTCGTTATTAACAAAAAAAAGCTCACTTTTTCCTCGCTATTATAATAAAGCTAAGAAATTTTTCCCGATATTAGAATAAAGCTAAAAAAATTTCCCCGCTATTATAATAAGACTTTAAACCTAAAATATATTCTCCCGCTATTAAAATAATCAACCTGCCGTGGGAATAAGGGTGGGAAAGAAGTACCACATGGTGAAACTATATATACATTTTTTTAAAATCGAAAATGTATTAAAAAATTAAAAACACATAAAATCTAAATCAATGATAAACTAATTATAGAATCGCAAAAAACGACGCAAATGTAGAAATAACTTACATCAAAAATTGTAATTTGAATATTTTAATTTGTTTATTTTTAATCAAAAATAATTTTAAGTTGAAAATGTTATTTTTAAAATAACCATATCAGTAGATAAAGACTATTTTGTTGAAAAAAAACCTGTACAAATGTATAAAATAACACTAGTAAATGCATCTAAAATCAAATATAAAATTAAATTTACTTTCTAAAAATATATTAAAATTGAACAAACTTAATTGTACAAATTACCATTTATTAATCTATAAATTTATAATTTTTTAAAATATAGTTATTTATAAATAATTTGTTGACTAAAAAATATAAATTATTATTTATTTAATTTTAAATAATTTATAAATTTGTGACGGGCGTTTAGGAGACGTCACGTGTTTTGACTTCGACTGTGCTGTAGCTGTCTGTGATAGCGCGAGCGGTATCGGAGCAATACGATCGTTGCAAATAAGTTTACGCTTAAATCAGAATTCGTTGTAATCCTATTGTAGTCGCGCTAAACGTCCAGGGATTGTGAGATCAGTTGTTTTGTGTTGACAATAGTTGTCGAAAAAAGTGTTCCGAGTCGTGTGTCTTGTGTCTGGAAATTAGTTGTATTGCAGTTGTTAGTTTAAGTCGTATATTAGGTGCGAAGGAGTAGTGCAACTGGCAATGAGTTTTCGGTAAAGTGTGTCGGCTCTGAACCTGTGATTAGTTTGTAATCAGTGTTGCCATCGATTGCGCGGCGAAAATGCGATTATTAATGGCCTGATTAGTTGAAACGCACACGAAGAAACAATAACTGATTCACAAAAGCAATTAAATAATTAAATAATTAATAATTACTAAATTTGGCAAAACATTACATTTGATTAGCGTCTGCGCGCTTAGTGGATTACAACTGTGTGTGAGTCAAGTTTGGGCTCTGAAATGAATACAACTGAAGAGTGTTTCAAGACTGGGCTCTGATAAACAAATAAAGTGTGTATTAGAAATACAAATGAGATATACTGTGCATTACAAAATCACAACCGCGAACTGAACAGATAAAGTTTAAGGATATTAGTCGTGCTATGAGTTGCATATAAGCAAGTACAGTTCAGCAATGATTGAACGCTGACTGTAAACTAAAACTAATTGTAAAAAATTTTAAATTAATGTTGAGATGACTTTGGCTTCGCCTCAAATTTAAGTAAACCCATTTAACTAATTTACATGGTAAAACTATATACTCTGTATATATTTTTTTCAAAAATGTACTACAATTGATGTCCTAATGCCAATATAAAAAATTAATAATTATTAAAAAACAAATTTAATTGTTTAAAATTTTTTTACAGTTTATATTTGTATATTTTGTTATTTGTTTATAAATTAATCATTTATTAATATTATTATAAATTTATTTTATATATACAATCTGTTTTTCTAAAAGTGGTCCAAAAATGTTATTATTTTTAAAACAATTTATTTCCAATGATATAGTATTAACAAATAAATTGTTTTAAAAAGTAAAACAATTTTTAGACCAATGTTAGAAAAAACTGACTATACTTTTCTATATTTTAAAAATTTATATACATTTAACTGTAATTTAAATTAAAATAAACAAACAAATAAAATTATATTATTAAATTAAATTCAACATTAACCACGTATTTTAAACATCTTCAAAATATTAAAACTATTACAAATTATTATATATATATATTTAATGATATAAAAATATTTTATTGTATAACAATTTTGACATAAACATATTTGAAATAAACATCTTATTAAATTAAACATCTTATGTACAGTATATTAAATAAACTAAGAAATCAATTCTCAATACAAACAATTTGAAATTATAGTCAAAATTAAATCTAAAATTGCAACTTTTATCCTGACTTTTAACTTTAATCGAGTCTCAGAGGAGTTTATAAATATTTAAATTATTTTAGTCTTTGCGTACATTTTAGAAAAATTTGCAATATTGATTTTGGATTTAACCCATATGACCAAACGTAACATTATGTTTATCTTTTCAGGATTGGATTATATTTACAAAATTAATATAAATGCTATTGAATAGATTTGGGCAAACGTTTTAAAATAATTTTTTCTAGAATCAAAACCATTAAATCGAATAATAAATAAATAAAAACGATGAACGTTTCAGTTACATTCCAATATAAAAAAATTAGATTTTTGAAATAATGTTATTTAAATTTTAAATTTCAATTACAGTTATTATTTGTATTTTTTTTAATACACAAATAAAATATTTGAAATGTTACTTAAAATCAAATAAAAAAATAAAAATTAATTATTTAAACATAATAAATGGATTAAATGTTTAAAAATAGTTTTAAACTAACAAGTAAGAAATAATTTAAAAACTTTTAACTAACTTATAAGTTTTGAGCAAAATATTTTCCTTTATAATTTATTGATTTTTTCTTAAATTCTATTTTTAAAACATTTTTATAGTCATAAAATTAAACCAATTGATATTAAATATTTTAAATAATTAAAAGTAATGAAATCAAATAGTTATAGCTTTTAAAAGGTATAATAAGTTTATTACAATTAGATAAACATTTGTAATAATGATCATTTCTGAACTAAATTAAATATATGATTGTCTGTCTTAAATCATAATGTAATTTAAAATTAATTAAAATCAACCCATTCAATGATAAAGTTCTGCGACAAAATTTTGCGTTAATCAAATAATTATAAATTTAATTGCAATAAAAATAATTTTTATAAATTTTAAATTATTAATTAATTTTTTTTTAAATTTAATATATCTTTTATTTTAACAAATATAAAAAATATTTTTTAAATTAAAAAATTATTGTTATTACTCTGTTAATGTGCATAATTATTAATAAATTATTTATTTATTAAAGCATAGTTATAATACGAAGATTTCTGTACCGGCTAAATTTGTAATTATATTAGTCATTCAAATAAAAACTCCGTTGAATTTTTAATAAATTAAAAATTTAATAACTGTAATTTTTTTTGGTTTTAAAATATTTTAGCAATTATTTCAGCAATATATAAAGTATAGTTTTTAGGTTTTAAAATTATTATTTAATAAATTTATATTTAATTTATTTAGCAATTTTTTTTAAAAACACTTAAAACATATTTAATTAAATAATTTATTTTTTATAAACTGTAATAAAATATAAATTATCATTAAAATAATATTTTTAAAGATGTTAAAAATTTTAAGGACAACGACCTTTAGTTTAATAGTTTTTGTTATAAATTATTAAGTTATATATTTGAAAATTTAAAAAATTTATTTCAAATATTTATTATTTTTTAAATAATTTGTATAATTTGAGTTACACAATTATAATTTACTTTTAAATAATTATATTAACTTAAATAAATTTACGTTGATCTTAAAAACTATATATACAATTTCTCCGAAAATAAATTTAAAAACTAATATAATGTTCCATTCAATGTTATATTAATTGTTTAATAAAAAAATTAATTTTTCTAATATATATTAAAATTTTAATAACTATTAAATCTAAACATATGATAAATTTTCTTCATACATTTAGCAAAAACTTGCAATAAACTATTTAATAATAATGATTGCAATATTGGAAAACAATAATTAATTAAATTATTATCTTATCAAAATCATATTAAAATTTAAAAAAATAAATAATTATTTAAATATTATAGTCTAATTAAATGATATTATATGCGTTTTTAGTAATAATTGAAATGATTTTTTACTTTTTTTTAATAAATAAAAATTTATTTAAAAATTACTAAAGCACAAATCTTAATATTTGTATAAAGTAAATTTTTCTAGAACATAAGAAACCATAATTAGTTTTTATTAATAATATTTAAATCCACTTGGCCGGGAATTGCAATTTTGTACAAAGTTTTATTTTTTAACCGATTGCTTTTAATTTATCATATTTTGTAATTACTTTTGCCGTCAATCGAATCTTTCAAATTGTTTGTACAAAAAAATAGTTTTTATTTTAATTAAAATATTAATGTTTGATTATTAAAAATATGATAAAATTTTTATTTGCATTTTATTTGTATAATTTATATATTTTTGAAATTGATATTTATACTTAAGATTAGTTTAAACTTATTGAAAAATTTTAAAAATTAAATATTTGGATTAAAAAAGAAATTGATTAAAATGTTATGGGTTTGGCCTAAATTATAAAATTTTCTTAAATTTAAATTAATTTTATGTCTTGATTTTGATTTTAAGATGTGTTTATTAATATTGTTTATTAAGATCTGTTTATTAACAAACTGAATTTTTCAAATTTAATATATAGTTTTAGGGACATAATATGTTTTGTTATAAAATCAGCTGGCCATTTCTTTAATCAACAAAAATAACACAAACTTAAATACTGTTATATTAATTAAAATTTCGTAAAGATTTTGTTAATTTCGCAATTAGAATGTATCCTAAATATTTATTTGATTTAATTAAATTTAAATTAATAATTTTCTAATAACGATTTCGCTTTCCACCCAACAATTAATGTTTACTACGAGACTGTCTAATAATTTATAGATTGTATTGTGTTTACCAATCAAAATTAAATTTAATTAAATTGTTATGTAATCGTGTGCATTTAAATTAACAAAAGGTAAACATTCTTAAGCCAACGTCAAATTACGTGAAGCCTCCCAATCGCTCGTAACAACATTTATTAAAATTTTAATTAAATGTTTTATTATTTATTAAATATTTAATAAACTTTATATTTGAAATGTTAAGTTAATAATTTTTTAATATGAAATATTAATATTTGATTATAAAAGTAATAACATAAAAATAGGGGAAATTGCTGCAACCCAAAAAGAAATTTTAGATTTTTGAAATAATTTTGACAAATCATTGAATTTTAGTTACAGTTTTTATTTGCCAAGGACTAAAAGTATATATTTAAAATAAAATTTTAATTTAAATTATTTGAAAAATAAAATTGATAACAAGATTATAAAAGTTATTTTATATGTTTTAAAAACAGTTTTAACTATAATTTTATATAATGACTTTTATTTGTAGTTTACAAGTGTTTTAGCTACAAATTACTTATACGGACAGTTAAGGTGTGCTCTTATAAACTGTGACCACTATTCAAAGTAACCATACCTAACAGTACAAGAAACAATCCCTGATTTGGATGATTTGCTGTTTATATTATATTATACTTTTTACAAAACAACAATATAATTAATTTTTAACTTGTAAAATTAATATTTTATTATTATAGTATTTACGAAAACAATCGGCTTGAGTTGTGAGCCAATAAACAATTTAATCTAAAGCTTACAAATGTTAAATTAGAATAACCAAACTATTCTCAAACAAAACTGTTTGCAATTTCGTGTCATTTCACAGTGAGATTTAGTGACGAGGATAGTGTTACAGTTTTAAGAGCACACATCTGAACGCTACGTATATGTCGTTTTTGGTTAAACCGGTTGTACAATACTAATTATCGGCGCTTGGTAAGTATCCTGTGGGTTTTTTGCCCCAACCGAACCCTATTTAATTTTAAAAAATAATTTAGCTCGGACGGAGTATAAACCCACTATATGTTTATTAATTAAGACCTAACTGCGTTTAAAAGCACTGGAACACTGCAACAACCTGCCAGGTTATTTGATTATAATAGTTTAAATTTGTTTGCGTTTTGAATTTGTTATTAATAGTTTAAATTAATTGGTATTTGTTTAAATTATTGACATTAAATAATGTTATTATAATATGTTGTAATCGATTTAATACATATGTTTGTCAACCGAATCAATAAAATAAAATTTCGAAAATAGTTTGTATTAAACTAATAATTTTATATTTATTGGAAACCAAACTAAATTTATTTAATTAATTCAATTTTAACATAATTTTAATATTTATTGAATATTTTAAAAATTAATTAAAATGTTTTATTAATATCAAATATTTAATTTTATCTAGATTTATTAATTTTATGTTTATTTTATGCAAAATAAATTCTCTTTTTTAAAAATATCAAAGTATATATTTAACGGATTGAGAAAGCTCAAATTATAAAGTTTAGATTTTATTTTCAATTAATAAAAAAATTGTTATTAAATAATTAATTTACATTATTTTTAAAATTAAAATTATATATTTCTATATTTTTTTATTATTTGTAGTAAAATATTTAATAAAATTTAAATTTAATAATTTAAATGAAAAATATTATTTAATTAAAAAAAATATTGTATTTAGGCTAACTAAATCAAATTTAACTTATTTTGATTTTACTTAATCGAGTTATTGTATTTTAATTAACATTTATATTAAGAAATCAATGCTTTTACAAAAATTCTTCGCAATTGTTTTAACACTTAATGTTATAAAACTTCTATTTATTCTAATTGTTCAATACTTTAGTTGCAAAATTAAAACAAAATTTTATCTAACAACAATTTATAATTTCAAAAAATAAACTTAATTGGTGAATTCTCTAGTTTATAAATTATTTAACACTCGAGATATCGGTTGACAAATGGTTGGACTACAACAACTAAAGGGACAAACCATTAATATAATGCTGTTTTGAAGGTTCAGCTAAATTGGTATTTGGTTTCAGTTATCTCCGCCAGTAATGAAAATTTTATCGATAAATTTGATAAAAAGTTTGGTCTTTGTTTTAATAGTTATTACTCTTTATCCACAATAGCATTTTATTTGGATTCCTATTTATACTATTATTCGTATTATTTTTATTAATAGCTATTATTGTGGTTTTAATTATATATTGTCATTAATTAAATATATATTAAAAGATTCGTCTGCTTTGAGTATCTTTGAATGTCTTCGATAAAAATTGTGTTTCATTTTGTAAAGACATTTGGTGTTAATTGAGTTAACCAAATAGTTTGAATAAAAATATAGCTTTAATAAATATATTAATATATTTTATTTAAATAATCATTAATAATTTTAATTATTTTATTCGTATAATTAATATGATTTTAAAACTGTTATTTATAACTAAATTATATTATAACTTATTGAAACAATATAATAATTAAATATTTGGTGTTGACAATAATATTAAAATTTTTAATTTTTTGTCTAATTTGCACATAATTTCTTAAATTATATTTATTTATTTTAAATGAAATTATTTGAAATTTATAGTGATTTTTACTTTTTTTTATAAATTACAAGAGTTAGAAGAAAAGTATAAAATATATTTTTATAGTACACATAATTTTGCATAACTTTTGTATTAATACCTTTTTGCTAAACTAAATCGTTGTTTACTTATAAGTAAAATAAGCTATTTTTAAAAAAGTTATTAGAATTAGTTGAAACTAACTTTAAAATGCAATAAATATAATCGATAAAAATACTGTTACACAAAATTTGTTTATTTGTTATAGTTTTCAAATTGCGTAATAAAAATGAATTTTTAACACTTTTTTAATATGGTTTCAATTGACACTAATGAAAATTTGAAATTTCTTATTTTGCTTATAATTAAAAAACTATTTAGTTTAGCAAATAGTAATTAATACAAAAAAAATTGCATTTCTGGAATACATAAATTAAATGTCAATTTAACCAAAATAGAGCTAATGATTAAAGTTTATATTTTAATAACAAAATTTATAAAAGTGTTATTATAAAATAGCTATCTTAAATTTTTTAAAAATAAAATTGTAGTTAAATAAATTACAGTTAAATTGGAATCGGAAATTACTTTCGGTGTTACCTAATATTTAAAGTATATTTTAATTATAGATAATAATTTCGATTTTATTTTAACCAAACAATCAAAACCACATTTTTAAACAGGTTGGCTTTATTGTACAATCATTATAATAAATGATACATTTTCAGGATGTTATTAATAAGTTTACATTATCATTGTTAAAAATAATTTAAAATTGTGCAAGGCATCATCTTGTTTCCAATATTTAATTTGTTTTTCTAAATTCTCAATTCTACAATTGGTTTATCATTAATTGATATTTTTTTACACTAGTATTTTATATAAGTTCCTAAAATATTTATTTTAAAAAATTTTATTATGAAAACTTATTTATATATATTTTTTACAATTTTGCTCAAAAAATATTAAATATTAATTATTAAATATATTTATTAAAATTTATTTAAATGTTTTATATATAAGAAATTCTTATACAAATTTTTTAGATTTTTTATATTTAAAATGTAAAGTTGCAAAACTGTAAAAACTTTGTAAATAAGTAAAATTATTACTCGATTATTAAAGTATATTTTTTATAGATATTAAGTTATTAAAATAATAAGTAATTGATTTTTGAAATAATTTATATATTGCATTAAATTTTATTTACAGTTTTTATTTGCTTTTAGCTAGAAAAATATATTTATATTTTAATAAATAAATTTATTATTTAAGATATTTTTTAAATAAAAATATTTAATTTTTTTAGCTCTAAATTTAATAATTTGAATTCTAAACAAAAAAATTATAGTAGTAATTTAATTAATAAAAAAATTAAGTTTAAATTTAGCAAAATCAATGTATATAATATATTTATTAAAACAAATGTACAAAATATTAAATTTATAAAATTTATTAATACTTATGTAAAATTATT
>JAQFXP010001552.1:0-18732 GCA_034693685.1 Belba bartosi
TAGCAAATAATTATGAAAAATCTCAATAAAATTTTTGTCTATCACTTTCTGCCGAAAATTTTTAAATACATATTATTCATTTTTAAAGCTCTATCAAAATCCAAAATTTTTTGGCAATCGGAGGCGGGGCTTACCGTTACACCCCTTGTAAGAAACATTTTGATTTCTTATCTTTTATACGGCTCTGGTAAAACTTAATAAAAGTTTAATATTTATCAACTATCATTTTTTCAAACATTTTGCTGGTTTGTTTTTATGCAGAAGCTTACAAATGCTAAATAATTAAATAGTATTATTTGATTTTTATGTGTTAATATACTTTAATTAGCCTAAATATTAGCTTGACCTGTTATAATCTAAAACATATGTAAATAAATTACTAATAAATAATATTAATTGAATAAAACTTAATAAATCATTATATTGAAGCTTTTAATATAATTCCAAATCTAATACTGTAGTAAAGCTTAGATTACGTTTGGAAACTGTAATATATATTTGAAAATAAGCCAATTATTCATATGTTTGGAGTTTTCGTCTTTAATGCACATAAACTCTCATCAGAACTCAAAAATTAATTAGAAATTAAGCCGTTTTTATGCAAATAAAAAAATTAATTAATAGAATCTATAATTTGACTGATCTGACTGACCTCACAAACAAGTTTCAATGTTTTTCGGTATTCCTGAACAGAATTGCTAACATTCGCCATATCTGTTCCATCGATCTTTAGTTCACAATAGCGACCGGCACCGGGAGAGGGATCGGCTTTGTTGTTGGAAAAGTCAATTCCTGCGTAAACCATATGTGAAGGACTGTTAATCTCCTCGACCTTCTGCCCGCCCCCACCCTCTCTGTTGTTGGTGATATACAACGGATGATATTGTGCCTGAGTTTGCTGGTTATTGCCCGCTTCGACCACAAAAGTATAGTTATGGCCCCTTTGGACGTGTATTTCAGGAATTAACGTATCGTCGATCCAATAGGCAATACCCCAACCCTGGATACCAGTGATTGATGTATAACCCCTGTTCCCTCCCGCCGGCCCGATCACCACTCGGAACACCTGATTGTTATGCGCGTGAATTATGTTCTGCATCCATGGCTCGACCGAAGAGTAAGCACTGATTTGCGACGGATTGGTCAACAAATCACAATTCCTTTGATTCGGTAATCTTCCAAAAAGTATTTTAATCGGTTTGTCCGACGCTTTCGTGTATTCAATTGTATGGAAAGCCGTCTCTTTGCGAGAATTGAGTGGACCAATAGCCGCGACCACAACCATCGCATTGTTTACAATAATCTCCTGATCCGCCTCATCATCCCTTGTGTAGAGTTTTCGCTTATAGGAAACCCTAAGCACTCCGTCGTTATAGTTCCATAAAATTAATTCAGAGTCCTGTCGGCCACCGATCACTTGGTCAGGACAGGCGCCATTCCTCGAGTGCGGCGCACACTATGGTATTGATTGAGCACTTGTAGAGTCTAATCAATGTATTCTGAGTTCTCTTACCTGTGCTTTCGATGTGAGAGTATAGTCGACTACTTTTGCTTTTTGACTGAAATAGCAAAAAGTAATTCAGTTATTACTCATAAAATCAATAAATGAGAATTGAGGCTAAAATAACAAATAGATTGATAGCAAAAATAGTTGATTTATACCTTTCAGAATCATAAAAAACAACCGCCACATCTGAGCCCACCATTTGGGCCCTCGTTGTTGAACCACTTTTGCAAATATTTAATTTATATTAATTTTTTAATTTTAAAAATTATATATTTTTATTATTAAATACCTGATTCCAAATGAAATATACTGATCGGGAGCTTAACAAAAATATTACGGTAGTTATATTAATTATAAGTGAATTAAGTTTTGTTGTTCTAAGTGAACTAACCCACTTTTCCTTCCAATTGAAAATAGATATCCGGGTGCCTAACCTCCCAGCTCACCTGCAATTTATCCGCAAATATAGTTTCGCAGTTTGGAAATGACGAGACCTAAGAACAGATATTATTTTAAAACATTACTTAAGTTTATTAAAACATTAAAATAATTCTCACATCTGATGAAAGAGTCTGAAGACTCGGAGGAATATTCAGATACTTAGGAATCATAACATGTCCAAAATTTTCGCGATATGTTATACAAAACAATGCCAACCAATCGAAGTCGAAAACCGTGTAATTGGATGGAAGACGAAGAGTAATATCCTGTCCGCGATATCCATTCAACTTTCTTAGGCTTTATAATTGTTGCAAAACATTAATATTAAGTTATCAAAAGTCAAGTCTCGGAATTGTACCTTCCGTTCTCGTCCGGAATCTTAATTCCCTTTTCGTGCGGCTTATTGCCGGTACCCATAAGGAAGAAGGCGTCCGGTGCTGCCCCGTCATAGTGCAGGTTTCTGTTTAATAAACGTGATTGTTAATATTGATATAAGGCTTAAGATTATACTTGAATGTAATTTGATATTTAATAACCGAATTAATATTGTTTTCTCATCCTTAATAATCACCGAATCTGCGCGAGTATTGTGCGCTAGGTTTGGGATGTGTCCGACATTTTGCTCTTTCGGAACCGGAAAGTTGTGGGGAATGCTTATGTGACCGAAGTTGGCCTTTAGTTTAATTCAATTTATACTATTAGTGATTCTATCGATTGATTTATTTGATTATTTCATTTAAATTATTTAAAAGCAAAACAAGTATTAAAAGAACTCACAGTAAAGAGTCGACACCAAACCGCTATCCACTTAATGTCACGAAGTTTTTGCCCGTTTGGGAGCTTTAGTATTATATTTTGTTTGTTATAAGCGCTCAGTTTTACGGATCTTAAAAAATAAAGTATTTTCAAACAAATTTATAAGTTATTAAAAAGTATTTGTTTATCCTTTCATACCTTCCGAGTTCATCGGGTATAATGAAGCCACTAGTGTCCGGCGCCTGACTATTACCGGCCCAAAAGAATGCGTCCGGTCCGGCCCCGTCATATGAAAACTCTCGAATATAAATAGTATTCTCATTGACAGCATAGACCTCGCCTTTCACTCCGTGCGCAGCGCCGGGAAATGCACCGATATATCGGCCAAAATATTTTTGACCATTTTTCCGATCATTTTGACAATTTATTTCTAAAATTATTTAATAAATAAATAACAAATTTGTTATTAAAGTATATAATCATAAAAAATAAATTAAATGCCAATCCATTAAAAAATTGTTTTTTGACAAATGAGTATTGAAGTCATGCTTCGAATAACATTTCTATCAAATGTCTATCAATTAGTTTGCTTTTCTGTGTCTCTAAAATCTAATTTTCAGTCTAAATATCATAATCCAAAACTAAGGCCAGAGTTTCTTCTATTTAAAACTTGTTATGAAAGTTCAAATTTTAATATAAAATTAAGCTTTGCGTGAAATTACATGTTTGTTATAGTTTTCTGGTTTATTAAAAATTGCTGTTTTTATATTAAGTGCTGTTTCGGAAGTTAAACATTATTTTCTTGACTAAACTTCTTATATTTTATTATGTTTTCACGAATAAAAGTTTAAATAAACGATGAAATTTCAATTAATCATTTAAGTCATTTTGAATTACTTAACATTAAATTTATTTTAGTATTGAAGACATATATATATGATATTATATTAGATATACATTCATGATATACTGTATATTATATATACAGTATATAAATTATTTAATTTCATTGTGTTTTGAGTCGATTTGTCAACAGATTTCAAGCATAAATTTTTGGACAATTAATAAAACTAAATATACTGTTTAAACAATTTAGTTTTTTTTTAATTAAAACAATATGCAATTAAAATTTTATTCAGTTATTCTCACAAAAAACATTCAATCATTCCGTTTAATGTTTTTAAATTTTCTTTTAATAACAATAGACTAAAAACTTTAATGAATTTGTAAATACTTTTAAAATAAAACAAATAAATTAGAGTAATCGATATAAGTTATATCATATAACATTTAATAATAAAAAGAATAGCTTAAAAAATATAATTAAGGAACCGATTGATGACAACATTCAACTCAATTTATACTTATAATGATTACCTAATTTCTAAATCAAAAATTTATTGCTTTATCACTCAATAAACACAAAGTGTATTATTTTTACATAATTCCTATGATTTACAACAAAAAAGTTATTTTTTACTTAAGTTAACCCAAATATCAGACTAAGCTCTTCCAAGTTATGCAACTAATTAAGCAATAAATAAGTTCTGATATAAAATAATAAATATTGAAATCAATTTGAAGAATGTTTTCGACGAAATATGTGATTTAACAGTAATTATCGGGAAAACCAGATATCGCACCACCGAGTGCTGACATATAAATGACTTATTCGTAAGTTTTTATAGAGAAAACGAAACTTTTACCTGACCTCAAAATATAATTCTGACCCAATTCTTTCCTATTAGATAGAAATCATTTTTTATAATTTAAGAAAAGGTGCTCTTCATTGGGCACAACAGCCATATATTATAATGTATTTACAATTCTTTAAAAGCGTTTTTATTTATTGTTCCATTAGTTTCACTCTTTTCAAGGTTTGGTTCAAAAAAATCTCTCAACCATTGCTTCAATTGGTTTTGGTTTTGCTCTTACTGTACGGAAAGGGTGTTTACAATTGACTAAAACTATTACATCGACAGAACAATACTCTCATATTTTTGTCAGTTTTAGTTTGAATTTTTCATTTTAAAGGAAACACTGAAAATTAAGTTGAGTTTTAAGTTCCGGAGTTTGAAACTTTCAATGAGTTATACAATACTAGAAATTAGGGAAAACCGATTGCAATTGAATACGATTTTAGTTTATTTGTATTCTTTGATTTATAATAGGATTTATCTATTTTACGCCTAATTATGATTCATATTTTGTGAATCAATTTAGGTTTAATCAACTAATTATTCAGAGTTCATAGAATAAATTGATTATTCATTACTTTTATTTATTACCGTATCCCCTGACATACAATTGTCGCAATTATAAGTCATTTTCGGACAAATTGAGTAAATCAAAATCTATGCAATTGTACCTAGATATAATTGCACCTTAATCAAAAACTTAGATATTATTGGAAAAAATTATTATTTGATATTAAATGTAATTTTGTTTAAAAATAACAAACCTTAATGTAAATTAATAGTTTTAACTATTTATCAACTTTAAATCAGTTTAAATTATTGAAAAAATGATGACACAATTGCAAAAATAAAAAAATTATGTTTTATCAAGAATGCATTAGATTCTACCATTTAGAATTTAATATAATAAAATTATTATAAATTAAATATTGTTTTTAATCAAAATTACCCAAAAACAAACAAAATATATGATATTAAACTAATTCTAAACTATGTACAATTATAAATAGCAAAAATATATTTTATAATTTTGAATAAAATTGAGTCTAAAATGTGATGCAATTGTACTTAGATATAATTGCACCTTGATCAGAAACTTAGATATAATTGCGGCAATTGTATGTCAGGGGATACGGTAATAAGAAATTCTTTAATAATTATCATTAAACTCGAAATGGTTTTGAGTCGAAAGTTAAAAACTCGAATCTATAAAAATTCTCCAAGCACACTCTTGTTTTATTAAGAAACTGGTAAAAATTATATAAAATTTTAATTTATTCTTCAATTAAATGTTTATAATTTTTGATTTATAAAAATTAAAAGCAGACACAAGCAAGAATTGAAACTTATGCTTGGTATATTACATTCAACAAAATAGCAAATTTAAATGTAATATAAATTTAAGTAAATTTTTTCTATATCTATCATAATTGTATAATTCTTTGCTTAAATATATGCGACACGTTCTTCAACTAAATATAATTAATTATAAGTAAATATAAACTTAATTTTCTATTTATTTGTTTATTTTTGTTTAATTTATAAGATAAGTAAACATCTTAACAAAATTGACAAATAAACAAATAGACAAACTTTTATTATTACAAAAAATTCAATTTAACTTTTTTACTTGACACAAATTAAGTTCAAATTAGATTCACACAAGAATTTAACAAATTCAAATCAATCTTCACTCAAAATTTTAATCTGATTTTGTCTTAAAATTTTTTCAAATTAATCATAGCTTGGTTTATTTTTAAAAACATATTTAAATTAAAATTTTAAAAATAAAATCGAAATCAAATGTTCTAGATATTAAATACTTTAACGATTAAGTCCTGCCCGACCTCTCTTTCCAATAGATATAGATTTAGACATATATTAAAAAATATTTTTGAGTTAAGTTAGAAAGAAATGATAAACAAAATTCACATCAAGTTATTTAATTATAATTTAATCATATCTTTCAATCAGTTAATCCGAAGCTTTTTAGGAATTTGTGTCATTAGACTAACAAAATGATAAAATAAATACATCCGAAGGTCATTAAATCAAACTTTATTTCAAATACAATTAATGATGTTATCGTCAAAAATAAAAAGCTTTGCATTAATACTGCGTTCGATTTGCATAAGATTTAAAAAAAATAAGTTTTAAAATAAGTAAACAAAACTCACCAAAACTGAATATAATGAACGCAAATAAATATAGTATCATATTATACAGTCAATCAATCGGTCAATTGTTTGTGTCAATCGAAATCAATATTAGAGACAAGTTTTTAACTTTTGTATTGAATCCGTAAATGTTATGCTTCTATGGATATGAAAAAAAACTTGAAAATTGAGCACAACTTCGTACAGAGGAAATAAAAAAAAGTGAACGTAAAGTAAAAGCAAACCCAAACGCATACAGTATTGTGTGTTTGTCTCACTTTTCTAAACTCATAACTCAATTGCTATTTCGTAACTAAAATCTGAATTACAACTAACTATTGGCCAAAAGAGTTGTGGAATTACTTGAAATTAAATAGTCGAACAATTTTGCCTTAAATAAACATACTTTACATTAAAAATTAAAAAAACTTATCTCCTGTTAAACCATGTAAATAATTTTATGTTTAAAGTGCTGTTCTAATTGTATAATTAAAAAAATTCGGATATAATTACAATAATTAATATTTTAAGCGTATGCTTGTACATATTTTTTTAAATTTTATTAAATGACATAAATTTACTTTAAAATGCAAAATGTGTCTCACATTAAAAAATTTATCGGAACTAATTTAAAAGCTTCATATTTTAAAATATTTATTAATAATTATTATTGTAAAATTATATTACATTGAAAAACTGGCATTTAATAAACAAGTTAATTATTGAGCAAAAGAATCAAGTTTTTACTAAAAATTTAAACAAATTCTGAAGAATTTTGCATGCCTAAATATTTTTAAAATGATCGAATTTGCTAAACAGAGTGCATACAGAATCAAAATTTTCAAATTAAAGAATTAATTGGTTTAAAAACGATGTAAACATCCAAATACAAGAAACTTTATGAACTATTTATTGTACAGATTAGTAATCTAACATGTTAATAATATAACTTGAACATTTAAGAAATTTATCAAATATTTAATACAACTTTATAATTTAATTTAAATAATAATATTTAAACAATTTCTTCATATAAATATCAAAAAATTTATAATTAAACTAACTAATTCAAATCAATGTTTTAAAAATCAAGTTAGATAAATAGCGCGCACGTTTATACACAATTAATAAATAATTCCTAAAAAATGTCAACAAGCTCAATCTTATTTTGAAAGATTACTTAAAATGTGTGCTGGCGGAATTACGTTTGAGTAAACAGATAATCTGTTTGTCATTCTTAACAATTAAGTCAAAATTTAGAAATTTATTCGAATATTCGGCAATAATTAAAAATACATTAAAATTAATGCACTTTTGATGAACTCGTAATTCTAAAAAAATTTCAAAAATAAGAACTCATTTTTAACCTCTTATTGAAAATATTTGATAAAATAAAATGAATTTTGTATTTAGAGAAACATTTATTGTTTTATTCAAATTAATATTATATTAATTAATAAATGCAATGAAAGGAGCGATCATTTAGTCATCAAATTCTAAGACATAATAAATTGTCAAAAAAACTATTTGAGTCGAAGAACACAATAATAATAATAAAATTAATAATAATGACCAATGTTTTGATGCAAAGGTGTTTACATTGGAATCGAAATGTCAATCAATTAAACAAATATATAGATTAACATTAAATACTGTTTTTGTATAATTTGTTTTGTCATAAATACCATAAAAAATTTGTTTTCTTTTTCAATATTAATGAGAATTTCCGTCACCTCTTAAATGCTTAAAAGAAATTGCATTCAAATAATATTTATATTTATTTATATTTAATTTAGGAAACTATCGATTTTAGATCATTTCATTGACTTATATTCGGAGATTGCTTTTTGTTGTCGTCCTGAGAGCCGGGCCCTCCTCCGTGGCCGTTATTACCACTGGCCCCCACTGACCGCTCAGACAGGGGCGGACCCGAATTTGAGCCGACCGGAGGAGCGTTTGGTCCACTCGACCAGCCGGGCGGCGGTCCACTGCCGGGCGGTCCGCCCTGGGGTGGGCCCAACGACCCAAACTCGTCGCTGTCTTCGAGTCCGTTAGCGGCGGTGGAAGCGCTCGGATCGTATTGATTGTTCTCTATATTGAGTTCAAATTTGGATTAATTGGATTAATTAATTGGATTGAGTGGTGAATGGATTGCATTCAAACAGTCAAATGAGTTCTTCAGAACAACCTTTCGTAAACATACCCAGTCTTGTGATAAGCCTTTCGTCCTCATCGCCGAACTCCCCGCCCATTAGAGACGGTTCCCCGACTACCATCACGTCCTACGACACAATTATCACTATTTGTCGCTAACTTTCCCCTAATCTCTCTTTGCATTACCTGAGAGGCCAGAGTGAAGTTAGGCGGACCCGGACTCATGTTGGCCGCATTGTTCTTCTTCTTGCCGGCGCCGCCCGTCGTTCCCGTTCCCGTCGAAGACTTCCTTTTCCTCCTCTTGCTGGGAGGCCGAGACGTTTCGGGCGGTGCGACCATTCGTTGCCACTTCTGAAACAGTGTTGTCTTCAGACAATCTCTTGGACTCAACGAATAGGCCTTATGTCTGGACATGAGTTCTTGCATCGGCTCTAATATTACGCAAAGCTATTCCGAAAATCAGTTTAATATTTGATTTAAATTCAAATCAATTGACTGACTATACCCTCAGGTAATTGAGTGTAGAGTTTGTGAGGCCCTGACGGGTGATGTTTTTGGACATCTGCTCCAACACTGTCGGGTCCTGTTGTGCCTGCATTGCAACTATCCCTCGAGGAATTAACTCCTGGTGCTGTCGAGTAGCGAAATGCCAGGACTTTATTCGCATTAAGTCATCAAAAGTAAACTCTAATATAAGTCGGCCTTCGGTGCAAACGACTACCGAATTGTCTTTAGCTAACTGTTCCTTAATTGGATCGTTCGGTGGCGGAGGATATGGACCCATAGGCTATGTATTCGCAAAAAATGGGCAAAAGTTTTAATGTAAGAGAAGTTCAATTCAAAAATTGTTTTTCTCTATATATTTCGGTCGCAATATATAATCGATCGAAAGAAAAGTCAAGTAAAGCACTCAAACACTGAACTCTACTCTATAGAAGAGGTGAACCATTGCTATGACTACCAGAAGGAGAAAAGAGTATTAAATCGATACTCGTTTTGGTTGTGAGTCTCCATAGAAATAGAGTTGCTTTCAGTCAGAGATTTAATCAATTATTCGGAGAAAATGAAAGAAAAATAAAAAACTATTTCTGCGCTTAAAATAGTCTTTAGTTAAGTTAACGGAAAAAACAAAATTAGGGATCAATTGAAGTAAACGCTTAAATTGATTTACTAAACAATAGACAAAATCAAAATTAAAATTAACTCAATTTCGTATTAATAGAAACTAATTTGAAATTTAGAAATACATTAAAACTGAATAAAAATGAAGAAATATAAGACAATCGGGGAATCAATAGTCAAATTGTAGCCATGGCGGCCATTGTGGCCATTGCTGTCATACCTTATTATACTGTTTTCCGTGATGTGTGACGACAGAGCACTGATCGCAGTCTAAGGTAATCGATGTGTTATGAAATGACTCCTTCGGGTGCTTCAGATTGAAAGACAGTTCAGTGACTCCGCCTTCGAATATACTCCGAAAATATCGCGGAATTAGTGTTCGACCGATGGCTACAAACAGACAATTTGGCGATAATTAGTAAAACGATTAGTGAATGAATGGATGCAAACATTGAGTACTATATCGTTTGGGTCCGTCTTCTAAGCAAAACGTAAGCGTAAGAGTGGCCTCATCTTCGAAGAACTCTGTGGCGAACGCATCCCACCAGAGATTGTCCGACTCCTGGTTCACGAATAGCTGTTCACCAATTGGTTAAATCAAAATTTGTGGTCAATTCAGTTCAATTCAATCAAACAATTAAGTCAATCAATGTATGAATCAATGGTTAGACTTACTTCAGAGCGTTGTTGCAGTCGTTTGTTGATCTCATAGACCCTATAGTCCGGTTGACCGAAGTATGGCGTATGTCGTCTAAAGTTATATGAAAATGGAGACGAATAGAAGGGATCAGTTGATGGGATTGGCGTTTGTGGCGAATGGCCCGAACACGAAGACACCGAATGCGTGCTAAACATCGGACGCATTGCCGACACTTCGCTATCAATTGCTTATAATTATTGTATTAATTGGTTTCAAATGTTTGAGAACCGAAATCAATGTCTAAAACAGTTAAACGTCTATTAGTTTGACATTTGATTACATAAATTGAATGCACTTTCCCTGCATATCATGACATGAAAACACTTTTCGGTCAAAAGTCAAACACAAATTACGCTCAACTCTATTGATCGGCAAATTAAAGTTAAATCTCTTTCAAAATTAAAAACTAAATCAATTGTAAATTAATTAATTATTATTTGATAATCTTAAACTAAATTTTAATCAAATTAATAATTTATTAAATATTAAACTTAAACTAAATTTAAGAATAAGTAAAAATAAGAACTATTGAGACGTCATTTTATTTCTATCTTTACAATAATTGAATAATTGATTAAACGACTGAATAATTAAATTATTGCGGATTTAACTCAATTTCAAACAGATTTAGACAACAAATGAATTATTAATGAAAATATTACTTTATTTTTATATTTAAGAAATAGCAACAAAAAAACCTTATTTTTTTACTTTTAGCTAAATAGCCTGCTCAAAAATTTAATTCTCAATTATTCAATGGATAATTTTTAAAATTAAAATTTTTAATTTAGCTATGATATAGGTTTGAGTTTAGAATAAACTGAACTATTCTTTTAATAAACTGTCTTGTTAAAAAGAATATGTCGGTATATAAATTAGTTGTTTTATATTTTTAATATTTGCAGGATAAATTCAAGTATTCAAGACAAATTCATAAAAATAATAACTTAGTCATTAAAATTAAAAGAGCTTAAGTCTATTGGGAGTGTCGGCAATATAAAGTAAATTACTAAAGAGTGAAGACACAATTGTTATAATAATTAAATTTAAAGCAGACATTATTTCTGTAAAGTTATCAGTTGCTGAATATAAAAAGATTCAATTTCTTAAGTACTGTACATATATTACGTTTATCACAAATAGAGATATATTTTACTTTAATATTATATATTAATTAAATTACACTACAATTTGATTCAATCTGTCGTTCATTTCCTTTAAATTTATTGATTTTCATTAATTATTTTCTTATAAATTCAAAGCAAAATATTTTATTTCAGATTAAAAATAGTAAAACTTTAAATTAATTTTAAAAATAATCAATAATTTAATAATTAACAGTATTTTCGCACAAAAAAATTAATATTTTATTTAAAGAATCTAATGATAAGCTTAAAAACTTTTCAAACTTTGAAATTGAAATTAAGTCAAACTTTTATAAATAATTTGTGTTTTAATTAATTTTTTGTTTCACTCTTTGATTTACTGATTCTAGAGTCTAATTAACTTAATTTAATTAATTAATTCAATTGTTATTTCAATAATAAGTCGAATCAAAAATTTAATTACTTTTTGAAATAATCGCAGTTTTCGATCAATCAGTTCTCTTTAGAAAATAAATAATTAATTTATGTTTTGTTTTAAACAATTTTAACACACATTCGATGACTTCATTTCAGTAATCATTTCAAACAATTTGTTTGAAAACAATTGAATCAATAATTTGAATGCAATTCAATGCAAGCATTCATTCAATCACTGATTCATGTCTTCTGTAAACTCTGTGTTTGTTTGGAATTAAATCATTTAAAAAATAAATAAAAATCGATTCCTACCCGTGCGGGGGTTGCATGTGGTTGGGAGGGGGCGGACCACCTAATGGCACACAAACAAAATGTTTAGTCAATTAATTAATTAATTAAAGAAATACTGTAATTATGAATAGATTACCGGAATGTTGTAAAGGATGAGGTGAGTGGTGGAGGACGTGAGGTATGGCATTGGGGGGTGGGTTGTAGGGTCCCATTGTCATTGGAGGTCCGTTCTGTTGTATGGGTGCCGTACAGATCATAGGGACGTGATTGCCGGTGACTCCACTTTGATGGCCCTGAGAGGAGAGACAGTATAAGTTTGCAATTAGTTTCGAATTACCGGTAGTTTGCAATTGATATAACAAAATGTTTCAGTACTGGACTACATGTCGGCGACGGTCCACCCGTTCGGCCCAAAGTGGCGGACACTCCTATTGAACCGAAACTATGATTGGCGACCGGCGTAGAACTCCTGGACGGGTAGAGGGGCAGAGGGAAAGAGGGGCAGAGGAGAGGAGAGGAGAGGAGAGGAGAGGAGAAGAGGAAGCAAAGCATTAAAGACTGACTATGTTTTGCTACTACTGTAACAGTTAATCTCATTTTAATATCTATTGCTTTTGGTTTGAAAACTTGTTTGATTGAAGACATTTAGCAGTAATAGCAAAACTGATCCATACCTACGGCCCCACTGTTCTACGTCCAGGTTAGGGGTCAGACAGCAGCGAATTCTCCCAAATATAACGATGTATTTACAATATTCGGAGTTTTACTAAAATATTATCCGCTTTTGGTTCTAAAATGAAGAGAAACTGAAAAAATCAATAAAACTTGAATTCATGGATATGTGGAGTGAAGTGAAGACTGTTTTGACTAAAGGTTGACTAAAAGCACTACTGATTCGAAGTCTACACTTGTTTAGCATAACTGACAGCATCTATACCAACAAAAAACAATTCAAATATGGATTTTCTCGTCTTATTTAATACGAACCCAATGCTCAAGAATTTCAATAATAAATATTTAATTAATTGATAAAATGTTTGCAAACTTAATGTCGAATATAAATTGCATTTTAGAAATCAATTAATTCGTTCGATTGTGAGTTAATTCAACAGATAATTAGACAAAATTAGTAATTAAATGCTTAAAAAAGTTTAGCTAAAAGTCAAGAAAATTTGATTAATTGATTGCAATTCCCATTAATTTGTTTTCTTGTTACCAAAGTTTGCTTACATTTAATTGAAAAATCAATTATAGATATAATTAATTAATACATTTAAAATATATTTCACTTAAAATTTTTGTCATTAAAAGCATTTTTGACTCGACTTCTAGTTTATCTGTTTTTAAGGATATATTTTTCAATTAAATATTTTGATTGCAATCGAATTGATTTTTAAATGTAAACTAATTTCTGATTTAAAAAAGTTTTTTCGACTTTAAAAAATCACATTTATATCAATTGGTTCACTAAAACAAATTAAGAATAATTTTAAACTTTAAGATAAATTATTTTCAATACTTATTACTGTATTGATTTAAAACAATCAATCGATTCATTGCCAAACATAATATTTAGGTTTGTTTAGCCAAAACCAATTAACTAAATGTCTTCTTATCTCTAAATCCTTTTTAAATTAATTAATTTTAGTTTTTACTATTATTTCGAAAATATTTTAAAAGAATTTTTTAATATAGAGTACTATAAAAAATAATAATTAAATATAAACTTTGTTGGCATTACTCGAGAAATGATATTTTTAATATTTTTAAGCTTAGCTTAATATTTAGAATGGATTATTTTTATAAATTAATTAATCTAAAATTTGATTTACTTTATTCACTCAATCGATTAATAATTAAATTTCTAAAAATTGATTTTTAGCTAAATATTAGTCTTTTGTTGGCATATATTCAACAATAATATTCTCATAGTTTTGATTAGTTTTAAAAATAGTGAAAACAGTGAATAGAATCTGAATTGAGATTAATTTGTCTGGTTTTGAAAGTTTGATCAGAAAATGAATGTTTTTTTTATACAAATTTCAAGCATTTGTAGAAATATAATATTTAAAATAATTAGATTTTGTTGATTAACAAATGATTAGTTCGTTTACCTCTCGTCTAAATCAATGCAAAACCTCTGCAGACAAGTTGTGTAATATTGAGGAGTGTTTTGAGTGAAGACTAAGTTTTCGAAATATAATTTTGCGAATACTCTGTATATCGGATCGAATCGCGCACTCGAAGTGTCAGTTCGACCGACACTTCACTATTGAATACATTTAGCAATTTATACAAACAAACGATTTATATTAAATTATTACTAATTTTGACACAAATTATATAATTATGACATAAGTGTTGTCAATGCAAATGGAAGTGAAGACAATTATTTGGATAAAGAAATAGCAGTCATAGCCAGAGCTAGAGAGTGAGAGACAGAAAAAGCTAACCTAACGAACGACTGGTCTCTCAAAACCAGATTTTATAGCCTTTAGTATAGACTTTATTATATGCTTTGCTCTACCTTTGGTTGGCTCTGCTCTGCTCTCTATGCTCTGCAGCTGTGCTTTCAATACGACATACATTAGGCATACGAACGCATTGGAGGCATACGAGGCATACAAGCCATTCAAGCCATACGAGCCATTCCAGGCATTCGCAAACTGAAGACTAGGCATACAGACTGAGGCCATATACCGGAGTTCTCCTCAACTCACAGTCAGTTCGAGTCAGTCTTTCTACACAATGACAACATTGAGGGGAAAGTCAGGCCATTAGGTTGTGTCGCAGCATCACATTCTCGCTTTCTCTGCCAACCCTCACAACTCTCCTTCTCCTCTCTTTCATCTCTTTTCTGCCTCTATTTCATCCGCACTTCTAGTCATCAAATCGATAGCTCTTTCCCAGTCTTAACACTAAATGAATTAGAAATTTAATTTTAATGAATAAATAAATAATTTTTTATTAAATATTAATTTAATTATTTTAATGATTAAAGGCTTTGCTTTTTAATGCCTTAAAGCAAATTACAATCAATTATTAATCGTTGAAATGACAGTAGACTAGAGTTTGTACTTAATTTACTGTCACTAAAATTTTTCATTTATTGTTTGAATCAACAAGTCTTATAAGAATAAAGTTTAAGAATAAAATTTAAGTCAATGATATCAATAAACAAATCGTTAAAATTTATTACAAGTTTAAAAGTTTGTGTGAATTAAACGAATTGTTGATTTGAATGCGAGGAAAGTGAACGACTCATCCATTTATTGCTTTACGACTATTCGTTTGGATCACTAAACGAGCAATCATTGGCACTAAGAACCACATTTCAAAAGTTTTTTCTTAGAAATAGCATTAATATAATCATAAACTTTTTTAACTGATTTGTTCAAATATTTAAAGAATGTTTAGACAATTAAATTGTTTAAATTGAGTTAATTAAAAAGTTTTATCAAATTAAATGATAAATTGAAAATACAGTAACATGAAACAAACAAACATTTGACCCATCATTAGTGACCAACAAAACATTATACTATTTCAATCTGATTTAACTGAAAGTAATTTTTAATTAAATTTATATTTCAATAACAAACAGATTTAAGCAATGATTGAAAAATATCTATAACTCGTTTTACTTTTTATTTTAAAAGCTAACTTTATTTTATATAGCGACAATTTAATTTTTAAGTGTTAGTAAAGTATTTTTAATTAAAAAATGTTGTCATTACAGTAAATTAATATTTTTGAAATATAGTAATCAGGTCAAAATTTTTAGTTTTTATTTTTATTGATAAAAATAAAATTGTCGGCAAATTATATGACATTTTATTTAATAAATTGAATTCTAATTATAGCATTCGATGAGTTTATAAAATTTTGTATGCCATAAAAAATTATTACTACGTAAACATTAATTTTTAAAATTGCATTAAATTAAACTTAAATAAATTAAATTAAAGTAATAATGCATCGAAATGCATTAAAATTTGAAAATATGAGAAAAATTTATCACGTTTTTAGCATAATATTATAAATTTGGGAAATTATATTAAATACATTTTAAATATATTTGTTAAATTAGAAATAATTTAATTTTACAAATATATTCAAATAAAATTACAAAAGATTTTTAATATATGATATACAAATATAAATTTTAATGTTTTTTACTCAATCTATTAATATTTCTGAGATAATTAAAAAATTAAATTTTTTAAAACCAACTGTAGTAAATGGCGCATAACTTATATTAAATTAAGTTAAATTGAGTTGCATAAGTTAACTTTATATAAAAATTAAAAATATTTTATTTATTTTACATTTTATTTAGTTTGAATTAAGAACTCTAACTTACTTTAAGTCAAATCAATTGAAAAAAGCTAAAAAATAAATAAAATATGTAAAGAAAGGCCAATCTTAAAATTATACAAAAAAAAAGATTATCATTTGTGTCTATTTGGGAAATTTTTTTTATATGATATTAATCCTTAGGACATAAACTATCTTTTGTGACAAACGCCAACTCAATCTGCTGGCACACACTTGGGAACGAACTTTAATGTAAAATTATTAATAAAATTTATTGTTTATCAAATTATAAGATGAGTTTAAATGCGTGTTACCTGAATGAAGGTGTTAGTGAATAATCTAACAGCAGGGATTGAGAAGGGGAATCAGGCAAAAATCCCCCTGATTCTGAAAATTTAGATTTATCACCCCCCCCCCCTAGCATTTGGTCCGCGAAAAGGAACCCCCCCCTCGACTTTTTGCCGGCAACCGAAGGCAGTCGGCAAATTTTTTGGTTTTTTCGGCCAAAATTAGGAAATTTTCCCTAAATTGGTGCTAAATCCGGTTTAAATCCTGTTAATATAGGTGAAATTTCATTATAAATATATATGTTTTTTAAGGGTTTTTAGAAAAACCTCTCCCCTGATCCCCCCTGGATCGGCTGACCTTCTTGATCCCTGCCTAACGGTCAAGTCTATAACTACCTGTTCTCATGCAGTCTCATTCATTGGTAGCAATTCGTCTTCTAGTAGATATAGTACGTATTGTACTATTAATATATCAGTTCTTATTAAAGACTATTATAAAATATAATCAGTCGATCAATATCTCTAATCAAATGTATATTTGCTTTTCATTTCAAAAACTGAAACAAATTTTTAAATAATTTTGTATTATTTTAGAGTTTGATGTAATTTGTTGACATTCAGTGTTAACTTAATTGTCAACAATCGACTCAACACTCTTCGCCACTGGTCTGAGTCGGCCCTTACTCTCAATCCTTTACTAAAGGCGGAGAAGAGGAGAGACGGCCTCTCATTAGTCAGATTTTATTTTCAACGGAATCGTTGTTACAGTTCTTATGTCAAAGTTTCGAGTCTTCCTGAGTTTGAATGGAAAGGAACGGGAGTTATAGCAACAACATTTAATGGTTAATAGGGAGAGCGGCACTAAAGTCTGGGTTGGGATTAAACATGTAAAGAGACACATCAGAATACAGCTTAAATGTAAAATTTACTGCAAAATATTATTCTTCTCATTTAGTCATAGTTTTAGTTAAATTTTGTAGTAAATTCACAAAAAAAATTCTACATTAAAGCGGAAAGATATCATTAATTCTTGTAAAATTTTATATTTTGTTTCTGAAATTCCTTTTCTTCTTGATTGTTTGGAAACAGAATCTAAAAAATATTGATACTATTAGTTATAAATTTATTGTTATTTATATTATTTTGATATAATATTTTAAAATTGTTATTCTAAAAGTATTAATATTTTACAATAGGCTAATTATTATTAAATATATAAACACTTTCACATACTAAACAATTGTCTCACTGTATTTAATATAATTATATTTTTGGGAATTAGGACTTTTGGGATTAGAAAAATAGAGTGACAGTGAACAGGATATTAATCAAATTATGTACAAAAACAAAAATAGCTTTAAAAGTTTTGTGAACACATTTATGTGCTTCAGATTTAATTTTGAATTTTTGATCATTTGTCAACTATTATACTTTACTGTAAAACTGAAATCTGACATGTTGTTTTTACATAACAAATCAACAAAGTTCAAAAACTATTCTTAACTCTTATTTATAACTTCTTACATTGAAGTTCTTAAAAACTTATTTAAACCGTATGTAATTGCAAATAATTTAACTTAATTAATATTTAGTAAAAAAGTTATTTTATCAATATTTATGTAAATTAAAAAACAATTTTTGTAAGTACAATATAAATTTAAACTTTTACTTGTTTTTTAATGAGAATATTTTGAGTGTTAGAATTTACAAGTTATGTAACGGTAAGCCCGCCCCCTATTCCTAAAATTTTTTGGTGGTTAATAGCCCTTCAATTGTAGATC
>JAQFXP010001553.1:0-18713 GCA_034693685.1 Belba bartosi
TAAATTGAGTATTAAAAATATACAAGCTATCCTATCATTAAAATAAACATATATTTATTTAATAGCAAAAATTTTCATCCGACTTCGATTGGATTTGTCTGTACAGTATTAGTTTTATTGAATAATCGTTATTGATTAATATATTCTTAATAATTGCTAATTCTTTGTTTTTAATTTTGTTAATTAAATTCATAGCTTCTCTTATTTGTGAGTTGATTACAGAACAAATGTTTATTATTGTAATATCAAAATTGATTAACATTTGTCGGTTTTCGGTAGACATTTATTTTCAATAAATTGTCAGTTTTTTTAAAAACAACCACAAGTATGAAATTTAATTATCAATTTCAACTTCTTCTAGAAATTTAATTATATTTTTAATAAACTTGTTTAATTTCTTAAAGTAAAAATAAAAATTTTTTGTTTATCCAAAATTAAAAATTACTCATTGACATATAATACCATAAATATTTATTTTTTATTTTTTTTAAATTAATTAAAACAAATAATTGCTAAAATAGTGTTAAATTTGAAAATTCAACCAAACAATCAATTTGTGCAAAGCATTGTTCATTAAATATAAAATCATTTTCAAAGAAAACTAGTCAAATTATAATTAAAACAATTATTTTTTAGTAGTTAATTTGAAATTTTTTTATGTTTTTAATTAAAGCTTTATACAATTTACTGATACTTTTTGATGTGTATAGCAATTATATATCGTTTTATTTTTATAAGTACAATTTAAATAGTATTATAATTAAATTAATTTTTAAAATTAAATTATGTTTTTTAATTTATATAAAATATTAAATTGATTACCCAGTCATAAATCCAACCCACGATTAATATTATTATAGATAAAATATAATAAATTTGAATTAAATATTTAAATTACTGTTTCTATCATTTGTTCAAAATTAGTGCTTATATTTTATGGATATTTTTGTTTTATATTTAAATTAAAACTAAATTTAATATCATTTTAATTAACATTAGTTAATATTCAAATTTTATATTTACTTAAGTAAACAACAAGAAAACAAACATTTTAATTAAATTAATACTCTTATTGTGTAAAATATTCTTCAAAATTAGTCATATTATTTTTTTTTATAAAATTCTATTTTATTTATATTTATAATTTAATTATAACTAGTGTATAATTTTAATTTTAAATTTGAATTTTGAAGAATATCTAATTAATTTATTTAAATAAACAAATTAATATGTTTTCCTAAATTTATATAAAAGATTAATAAAATTTTAAAATATTAAATTGAATTAATATAATTAAATTTTATATTAATCAAAAACAAATTAACATAATTCATAGTAGTTTTTGATTTAAATACGTTATTATTAATTAATACATTTTTATATGTGGTTAAAATAAAATAATTAATTAATGAATGTGTGTGCATGCATATTTGTTTACATTACATACAAATAATTTTGTATACAATTTTTAAACCGATACAACTTTTTGATTGAAAATTGTCAGTAATGACGACACATTTGTATATAATTCTATCAAATAAATATAACGAGTCAATCAATGAGATTTCAAAAGCAAAAATAAAGAAAAATTTATTATAGCTTATAAAGTTAAACAAAAGTTTAACACATATCGTCAAATTTATTTGAAATTGGTTAAATTGATTTGGTTTATTTTGGGATTTGTATGTTTAGGTTAAGTTTGGTTAGATTTGTTTGGTTTAAAATTGTATTTATTATGTTATATAAAGTTATATTATGTGATTCTCAATTACCAAATACCAAATAATAACGGGATAAATAATTGCAAATTTAATTTTGCTAAAATTTGTTAAAATGTATAGCAATTTAAATTATAATGTTGATAAAATTTTATTTTTATAACTAAATGAATAGAATTTATGTTGCATTAATCTATTTAACAATTATTTGACTTGGTATTTCGATTCTCCTTCTCATACTTTCAATGTTAGAATATATTGTGATTTTGCATTGGTTTTTGGAAATAAATAAAAAATAACAAAATTTTCTAATTTCGATTATTCAAATTTTAAATATGCTAATGTAAAATTATTTTTATAATATTACATTTGGTAATATTATATATGACATTATTATTTAAGATATTAACATATATAAGATATTCAAATGAGTATATTTAACAATAGTTTATTAAACATTATAATATTTGACAATAGCATAATTTGTTATTTAAAATTTTATTTTTATAAAACATATGCAAACTAACTATACAGTCAGTTTCAGAAATGTGTGATCAAAATCGAACTAGTACAAAAATGCGCACTCCAGACCAACACATTTAACGGCTGTGTAAATCCGCCATTAAAATTTACTTAGTTGATGTTTTATAATTTAAAACGTAAAATTAAAAATATACATTTAATATTAACGAAGTAAAACAATAACGGTATGCTTTTTACATGTTAAATTAATAAAAAATTAAAGCAATTATAATTTTATAATTTTAAAATTTAGCTAGTTGTAATTACTATGTTATAATAAACATAATTAAATATATTTTTAATACTGCAATATAATAAATATCCGGTAAATCATTGAATCGATATTTTAAATTACTATTTTAAAATAAAATTGCAATAGAAATTATTTAAATAACTAGATAAAAAAAATAAAATTAAAAATAATTTATTTTAATGAGTAAAACTAACCAGTAATAACATTTTTATAAACAAATTTTAATACATATCAACTTTATAAAAACTAATATTCATAAAAAATGTAAAATAAAAGAGACAACAAGAAATATTAAAATAAACAACTTTTATTTTTATTTTTCGGATGGTATTAATTATTCTATTATTATTGATCTCACCAAAAGACATCTTTTTGCCGTTGAAACCATATTTTTAAAAAATTTAGTTTTTAAGTTATTTAATATCAAATTTTTGATTTTAATGGGAATTTAGTCAAAATTCCAATTTTCTAAAATAAATTTAACTCCCGTCCTATAATTATTTTCTTGTGATATTTTTTTTGAACACACTATTAAGAATAAGAAAGTTTTTAAACTGGGTCTCCAAGAGAGTAAACAAATTTTTTTGTATTTTTTAAATATATATTTTATATTGCAAAGACATGTGGACTAACACAGACTGGACCAACAGTCATCAATAAAGTTTACTGTTATTAATGTTATTAAAGTATGCAAAACTTGTAGGGGTTTTAGAATCTGAATTAGAATCATAGACAGAGTCGGAAATAGAGCTTTAAACTGGGTTTCAAAAAGTGTTAACAAAATTCTGATTATATACAATGAGTCTGGCTATAATTCTGATTAAGATTCTAAAACCACTACAATTTTTGCATATTATACAAACTTGAATTACGGTAAAATTCACTGATGCCTGCTGGTCCAGTCTGTGTTAGTCCACATGTTTTGCAATATAAAATATATATTTAAAAAATACAAAATATTTTGTGTACTCTCTTGAAACCCCAGTTTAAAATTTTTTTGATTTTTAGTAGATTGTAAAAAACTATTTTTACTAGCAAATAATTAAAGGACGGGAGTTAAATTAATTTTTGAAATTTTGGCCAAATTCTTATTAAATTCAGAAATAAATACAAATAAAAACTCTAATAGCAATTTAAACTCTTAATAAAGTAAATTCGTATATTTAAAATTTTTATAATGGTTTTATTAATAAACCATTATTTAATTCGAATAAAATTCATTACATTAAACAATTAAAATTAAAAGATTATATAATAATTAATACAAATATTTATTACTATTTTATATAAGAGAAAGAAAAGTTATACCGAATTACCACAAGATTTAAAAATTTAAAAACATTGCAGTAAATATATAAATTAATAAAAACAATAAACGGAATTTTTGTTTATATTTAACATATATGTTGTTAAAAAATAAAGAACTAAATAATACGTAAATATAAAAAATAAATTTTTCATAAAAATCAAAGTAAATAAAAAAATGTAAATATATTAAATAATAATATAATTTAAGTATAAATAACAGATTTAAATACAAATTAATTATAATAATAATATATAATAAATTATGTTAACAATTTTTAATTTAAAAATATTAGCAAGAACTTTGTTAATCAAACCCGAAGAAAATTCTTTTACTACAATCATTCAGGTGAATCAATTAGCGCTTAAAATAATAACAAAATATTATAACAGTTTATATCAAAAGCACTTGTTACATATTTGTTTAACGGAAGCTTTTAAAATTTTTGTCTAAAAAAGTCCTGCTTCTAAAATATGTATTATTTTTTAAACATTAACTCATAAAACACGTGTTAATTATATAATTAAAAAAACGATCAATAAGTGGCAATAATATTTAAACCAAATTTGTTTGTAAACAAACGTTTCCATAGCTGGTGGATTTGTTTGTTTTGAATTTCTATGTTTATCGAATCTAATACAGTCTGTCTCACTTTGAAAAAAAATAATACGTTAATTGAATTTAATTGTCGTAATGCATAATTATTTATAATAAGGTTTAAATAAATCAACTTATAATTTAAATATAAATAACAGTTTCAAAAATTTAATTATTATTTTAATTTTGAATAATTATAAGTTTATTTGATAAAAACAAACTTCTTTCGCAAAACTTTTTATTTGATTAAGTTAATAAACTGTTGTTTTATGAGTTACGTGAGACAATTATAACTTTAATTTTTTTTATATAATATATCTATTACACAAATTTAATGTTATTTTTATAAACAGAATCATTTTATATTGGGCAAAATATAAAAATTATTCTACAAAATGTATTTGTTAGTAAAGTTTTTTAATTTAAAGCCAATAAAATATAATTGATTTCTAAAAAACAAAATTAATAAATTAATTTCTATTATTTTATTAAAAATAATTTAATATCACTAATAAATTTTTTAAAAGAATGTGTACACAAATTTAAAAAAGCTGATAATCAAAATACTTAAAAGTATAAATCTAATTGTAAAATAGTTACATAAAAATTTATAAAGAAATAAAGTTAGTATTTGAATTATAACCTATTGAAAATTTAATTAAAATAATTCTGTTAAATAAAATATATTTAGAATTATAGAAATGATCATAATTTAGGTAAGAATTTAAAATATTATCTGTTCGATTTTGTTTCCAAAGATTAAGTTATAAAAATGTTTAATTAAATCAAAATTTAATTTAAGTATAAATTACAGTTTTAAAAACAAATAATATTTACAAATAATATACAATTTAAATTGCTATTTGTATATTTAAATTAATAAATCAAACGATATATAAATTTGTTTTGGTAAAATATGTTCTTAATACACGATTTGCACCAAAAGTTATTAGAAAATATGGCAAATTTTTTGATAAGTTTGTATAGCAAAGATTAACAATTTGTTAACATATACTCATAAATATGACAACAAATAAGTTTAATGACAAATAATCCAATAATAACAATAATAAATTTATTTTTAGTAATAAAAGTATATTAACCAACATTAATATTATTTTTTGTTAATTTTTAAAAATTAAATATTAAACTCAAAGATAATTAAATATTTAAATTAAAAATTGTATTATTTACCCAAATATAATTTAAGAAAAAAATAAATTCAATTAGTTTAAAATCTATATAATAAATAAATTAATCCAAATGTAGTTATTATGGATAGAGTTTATTCACCTAAATGCACATTATTTGTGTAAAAAATACATTTAATAAATTTTAAAAATAAATAATTTTAGTTTTGTAATAAATTTATTATAATAAATCTAACAATCTGACAAAATTTTTTAAAATTAATATTTCTCTAATTTTTAAATATAAATCTTAATTAAACAATGTTAAATTTAAATTGTTGAATATATTTACAAACAGTTTATTAGTTATTAATTCATTCAAATTTTTTAAATTACAATTTAAAGAATAAAAATCTAACAATTTTTATTTTAAAATAAGTATGTCTATATATTTTTTTATTATATTAATAATTAACAGTTTTATTTATAAATAAAATAATATTTTAATTGTCAATAGTAAAAACTGTATCTAAAATTTAAACTATAGTAAAACTTTTTTAAAAATTTTAAGTTTGAGGTCTTTTTATAGCGGGAACATTTTAAATTTTTATTATAATAGCGAGAAAATTTTATTAGCTTTATTATAATAGCGAGAAAAATTCATTAGCTTTATTATAATAGCGAGAAAAGAGTGAGTTAGTCTCTCGAAAATGTTATAAGGTCATACTGTTCAGTCTTGTTTTTATTTTTCTAATTATCAGTTTAAATATTGCTTAATGATATACCACAACTGAATAAAAATATAAAAAATAATTTAATTTTTAAAATAATTTAAATTATATATTTATTTAAAATAATTAATTTTATTTAATTGCAAATTATAACTAAAAATAAAATTAAATGTTTTATTAAAATTATTTGAAAAATCTAATATTTCTTTTTTGGGATTTTTCGGCAACTAAATTAATTAAATATTTTAATAATAAAATATTAATTTTGCATAATAACAAAGCTTTAAATTTCATATATAAAAAATATATTAAATTTATTATTAGATTTTTAAACAAATTATTTCCACAAATATTTATTATTGAATTTGCTGTCAAGCATATGTTTAGAATCTGTTTATTTATTACAAATAATGACATTAATTAAAATAAAAAATTTTGTTGAAATTTGTTTTTGTTTTTGTAATAAATACTAAAGCGAAACTTTATAAGATATTTTTATTTGCAACTCAAAATTTTCCGATTTTAATTTTAAAATTTACATTGTGTTTAAATTTGATTATATTAAGTTTGAAATTTTTTAAATTAGGTTTGAATAAATTGGAATTTAAAAGAAATAATTTTGTTGGTTATATTGAACTGAGTGGTTTAATTTATGCTAAATTAAAATTTTTTTTTTACAAATTTAAAATTTTTTATTTGTTTATTCTACATACCCATTGTTGAGTATATGTTTCCTTTCTATATGCATGTATGATTTTTGTTCAATTTAGCAATACAGCAATGATAGACTTTACTGCCAAAAGCGATCAGTGCGAAATATTTGTTTAGCGCATGTCCACAATTGCTGTATTGCTATATTGAACAAAAATCGCATATTTTTGTTTATTTTTTAATTATCAGTTTTAATTTTGCTAAATGATAAACTACATCTGACTAAAAAATCTACAAAATTATTTTTGTTATTATCAAAATAATTTAAATTATTTATTGATTTGATATAATTAATTTATGCTAATAGTAAATAAAAACTTTAAATAAAATTTAATGTTTTATTAAAATTTATTCAAAAATCTAATAGTTTTTTGTGGTTTCATATCGAATCAAATTATTTACGTTAATAAACAAGAATGTGAAAAAATATAATTTTTGTAGTCATGGTACCTTTCTAGATGAAAGCTCCTAAAATTTTGTAGATAATTCAATTAAGAATATAGAAATATTGATAATATTAATGTTAAATATATTAATGTCGAATATAGTAAAGACGAATAAAGTTATGTAAAATATAGTAAAGTCGACTATAGTAATGTTAATTTAATTAAGTTAATTTCACATATTTAAAATTTTTTATTTGTTTAGCAATTCAAATATCAAATTTAACATTTGTTAAAACTTTTAACGTAACTAAATAAAAAAAATTTATAACATTTATATAAATATAAATTTTTATTTTTTGTTAATTGAAAATAACAACTGTAAAAAAGATTTAAACTATTATTAAAATTATTTAAAAATTATTAAATTTATTATATGGTTTCGGGCGCAGTTTTAATTTTTATAATTTGCATTAATCCAACCAAATACATTTGGCCAGTAATTGGATTTTCAATTCAATATTATACCAATCGCAAATAAAAATAGAAAAATTATTTGAATTTTATAACATAAAAATTAAATTTTTTAAATTGTTGCTAAAATCGTTTTAAATCTAATTAATATTTTTAATTTTAACAACTATATTGGCTTGAAATTTTTTTTTTAAAATCGGTCTATTGTTACACGTAATAGTTAATTGTGTTAAACTTATATTTAATTATCTACATTAATGCTTTTTCTTGAGTGACTTTAGAAGACATTTTAATGTTATTTAAATTTAAAAATAATTTTAATTATATTGGTACAAATCGAAATTCAGAGTTGAATAAAAGCTAATTCAATTTTAGAAACTAGCACATTTTATTCATTGCAAGTGTAGTTTCCAATAAACTGTTAAACTGTACTTGTATAATTGCGTAAATGGCACTGTATTCTCATTTATTATTATCACTATGCAATTAATTATTCCAAACTTTTATAGATTGATCGCATACATAAATTGTATCTCGACTATATCTTATTTGCGCTTCAGATATTGTTTTCAGTTAATGTTCAATCACCAATAACTCAGCAAGTTTTCCTTTGACACCGTAATTATTACGACTGCAAATGTCTGCTAATTAAAAATTATATTATTTAAGAGTTGAGTTGTAGAGGGTTAAAATAATAAAATATTTATTTAATAACAAATATATATATTAAAATAACAAATATTTAAATTTAGCAAAATACATATAAAACTTGTAAACAAAATTTAATTTAATATTAAAATTATTTCAAACAATTATAATTTATTTAATGGATTATAAAATAAACTTAATTTTTTAATGCAAATTTATTTAATTTATGTTAATAATAACTTTATTGGTTAACTCAATCAGTGTAAAACTGGTATCCTTTGAAGACTATTATGCTAGATTTTTTACATAATTTAAAAATTGTTTCTATTAAGTAATTAAACTTTACTCAGGACAAATATCTTAAAACAAATTATTTAGAATTATTTTTTAACTTTTATTCAATTTTTTTATTTTTTTAAATTTATAAATTAATAATATACGTTATTCTATAAATTAAATGTTAAATAAATTATATATATATATTTAAATAAACAATTATATTTTTTTGTTGAATAATATAATTTTCGATTTATATAATAATAAATTTAATAAACTAATTAAACATTTTAAATAATATTTTTTTAAATCTTATCCTGTTATCTAGCTTTAACTGCTATTTTTTCAATCTGCGCCGTGTGCAAAGGCGTGTGCATAACCTACTTGTTTCTAAAGCAATGTTGAAAAATGAAAAACTAAAATTAAAAATTTAATATAAGCTGTTTTATAATTTTATCAAAAGTTTATTTTGATAATTTGATTGATGAACAAAAAATAAGTTGAAATTTGATTAGAAAAATGCATTGTACTAACCTAACTTAACACTAATCAATTTGTAAATTTATTTTATTTTCTAGGAATTAAGTATTGATTTTCATAATAAAATAATTTTTTTTCCACACAAATGCAAATAAATTAAATATTTTTTAATTTTAATTAAATAAACTTTTAATTATTTAATTTAATTCATGTTTGTATCATTTTCACGCATATTTTTATTTATTAAATAATTCAATCGTTTCTAAAAAATTTATTAATTATATTATTCTTATTAAATAAATAAAAGGGTAATTATAATTGATTGCATAAATTAAACAAAAATACAAATTAATACAAAATTCTTTAAAAAATTTTGAAATTTTTAAAAAAACTTTAAAAATTAGATAGAAATAATATACAAGTTTTGATTAATTAAGCGTAAAATTAATAAAAACCAAAGAAAATTATATGACAAAAATAAACAATTATTTTATTTATAAGTATAAAAAACGTTTTAAAATAAGTAAGGTCTGTTTGATGAAGCCACATAATAAATTTTATATATTTGAAATAATATAAATAAGACATTAAATTTTATTTACAATTTTACTTGAATTTAGCAAAAATTTAATATTTAACGAAATAAATAATATTTAGTATTTTGAAAATATAAATAAATAATTTTTATATCTTTATTTAGCTGTGTTAAACATATAACAAAATTTAATTTAAATATTAAATAAAAATTAATTTTTAATTTGATGTGATGCCCAAACTTTATGACAAATCTTACAAATCCAAACCAATCTAAAATAAAATTTAATTAATTTTAATCAAATTTAAGGATATCAAAATAAACAAATCCAATTAAAATTATAACTAACATAGCGCGGCACAACATAAATAATTGAAGCAAAAATATATTTAACGCAGATAAAACTTCGATTAGAATATATTTTTACGAATTAAATACTAAGAAAAAAAGCAAATGAAAACTTTAAAAATTAAAGAAAGAAATTTCTTGTTAATCATTTTTCTATGAATTTCTAATTTAGTTAGATATAAAATAAAAATTTAGTCAATGACAGTCTGGAAACACTTAACTTAATATAACAATCGAGTTATTTCTTTATACTGTATTAAACAATTATTGATAAATAATAATATTTTTCTGACAATTCAATGCAAGTGGTGTATCAATCAATTTTAAATGAATTACATTTATTTTATTTTTTCTATTCTGTAGTTTTAAATCAATCGATTTAAAAAAATAAAATTTATATATTTAAACAATTAATTTAATTTTTAAGTATATAATTTTGAAGGTTTTAAGCAATTTCCGTCAATGCATTGGTGTACGATATCAACAATAAAGACAAACCGTTAATATATTGCTGTTTCAAATGTTTGGTTAAATTGTGTTTTTGTTTAAGATTTATCCTCATTTTAATAATTATGTTTGTATTTATTGAATTTGTGGAATGCAGATTTGAAGCTATTTTTAAACAAGTATAATTTGTTTAGAAGTGTGAATAAGGAAAGTATGAATAAATGATTGTTTGGAAAACATAGTCATCAGAATCCGATGTTAAACACAAAACAAATGTAATAAGGTATAAATTATTCAGTATTGGAGTAGAAAATCAAGTGAGAGTCTGTATCTGAGGTTTCACTTTTAAAATAATTTTTGATAAATAAAAATTTAACTAAAAGTTTTAATTAATTTGTTATATGATGTTATTTGTTTAAGGAAGCTCACCTCAATTGTTAGTTGCCAATATTTTGGTGCTTTTTACCCACATTTAAACGATTATTTATTTTGGGTATATCGCGCTGCAAAACGATTTGGAAGGCACCCAATAGATTGATTAAAGTGTTGCACGGATATTGCATTTACTATACACGTTTAAATTTAACGAATTTAAAAAATAAATCAATTGTTAAACATAATGTTTTGCTTTGTTTACATAAAATTCGGTTTAAAATCCACACTCTTGTAACGAAATAATTTTAAAAATAAATTATTCTAAATATAAAATTTTAAACTTATTCAAATAAATTGTTGCAAATGTATTGATTATTTAGTAAACGTTAATATTTAATTAATAGCCAAACTAAAATTGTTAAAAAAATTTATATTATATTTGTTTAATTCAAAAATTTAGAAAAGAGATAAATTTTTAAAAATTATTTATTTTTTTTGAAACTGTAAATAAAATTGAATGTTATATTATTATTGTTTTAAAAATTTAGAATTTATTACATGGCTACATCAAATGCCCAAGATTTTTTTTGTTGAATACTTTAATAATCTAGTATTAATTTTACATTTCCAATATTTTTTATATTTGTGTTGCTTAAAACATTTTAATAAAATTTTAAAAAATTTATTTTAAATTAATCAATTTATTTATAAAAATATATTAATATTATTAAAGAAATGTTTTAAAACAAGAATGCAAAAAAAATCACATAGTATGTAAATCTAATTTTTATTAATATTTGCATTAATTATAAGAAAAAGTTAGATTTGACAATTTGTTAAAAATATATAAAATAAGTTTAAAAGTTAATAAAATGTTCTTGCATTATCATCTAATTAAAAAAATTAACTAAACTAATTATTATTATTGTGCGTTCTGTGTTGGGTTAATATAATCTGTTCTGCAATTAAAATTAAATAGAGCAGAGAATTTGTTCACTATATATGGTTAGATTTGTATTTGTATTTACACAAATGTTCGCGGCTTGATTTAGTCTCAAAACATGTTTTGCGAATAACATTACATTGAAAAATTTGTGGGTTTGTTTTAAAATATTAGTTTCTACAATTTTATCGGAATTATGTTAAAATTAACAACAATTGTTTCGAATCAAAATTAAAAAGTTTTTCCTTTTTTACAATTATTAAATTGAATAAAAGTGTTAAATATATACTTAAAGAATTTTGAAATTAATTATTTTTGTTTTTGTTTTGAATTTTATGTGAAATGTTTATAATGGTTTTTCATTATTGTTTTGTTATTTGTATTATTATTGGCTATTATTTTGGTTTTAATAAAGTTTTGTCTTAATTTTGAAAATATATTAAGTCGCTTTGAGTATGTTTAAAAAACTTGTCAAATTTGTTAAAATTTCCGCTCAAATCGAGTCATCCAAATCATTTAGAAAAAATTTATTTTAAAATACTATATGTGCTGTTCTTTTAAATTTTTATTTTAAAACAATGCTATAAAAATGATAATATATAAATTAATTTTATTATAATATTTTAAACAAAACAAATATTGAAAGTATTTTTAAATGTTTAATTAATACTTGATTATTAAACTACTAAACAAAATATTATTAAATTTATTATTCAACCAAATAATAAATGTTAAAATTTTGAAACAATTTTAATGAATTATTAAATTTTATTTACAGTTTCAGTATAAATTAAATAATAATTTTATATTCAAATTATTAAATTTGTATATTTTTAATTGTTAAATTATATAAAATTAAAAACATTTTTAATGATCTAAATATCTTTTTATTTAAATGCAAATAAAAACTGTAATTGAAATTTTAACGCTGCATTTTATAATTGAAAAAATTAAGTTTTATTAAAATAATTTTAAAAATTTAAAATTTTATATAAGGCGAATCATTTACATCGGGAAATATATAATACTAGTATAAAAAATTTGCTTTAAAATATTGATAACAGCCCTTTTTAGAAGTAATTCATTTATTGTAATAATTTAACTAATTTTTAAAAATAAACATTGTTTTTCAAATTATAAAAAATGTTAAAATGATTTCTGGGTGACTAAGTTTACCCAAAACTAAAATTAGTGTAGATTCAATAAATAAATTTTAAATTAAATATTTAAATTACTGCTTCGGTCATTTTTCAAAATTTTATTTTTATATTTTGTGTATATTTTTATCCCATCTTTAAATTATAACCAAATATAATTTTAGTTTTAAAACCATTAATTAATATTTAAATTATATATTTAATTAAGTGAAAAATTTGAAAACATAAAAATTTTAATTAAATATTGTTAAATATTAGTGTGTAATAGTATTCTATAAAATTATTAATATAATTTTTTTAAATTGTATTTTAGATATATTTATAATTTTATTATAACTTTTATAAAATTTTGATTTTAAATTTGAATTTAGCAAAATATTTAATTAATTTTTTTAAATAATCAAATAATTGAAATGTAAAAAATTAATAAAATTTCAAAAGAATAAATTGTATTAATATTATTAGATTTTATACTAATCAAATATAACTTAACAATTTTTGTAAATTTGTTTTATACAGTATTTAACGCTTTAAATAATTTATTATTAATTACTACAGTTACCAATGTAGTTAAAATAAAATAATTAATTAATGAAATTATATTCATGCATATTTTTTGCTATTTGTAAAAATAACAGTGTATACACAAAAATTTGTTTTGCATTTTTGTAAATTATTTATGGCAAAATCTATGTTGAAGCATTTCTTAAAACTATTTTAAGACAACTTTGGATCAAAATATTTAAATTTAATTAAAATATTTATTTAGGAAAACTAAAATTTGTTAATATTAGCATAGAAAAAGTATATAATTTACTTTAGAAATTAAGCATAAAAAGCTAAAATACGGCAAAACAATTTATGGTTAAACTTGTATAACTCAAATGATGTTATATCTAAACAAACAAATATATGACAATTTGTTAAATTAAATATTTTAATACAAATAGATGTTTGACAAAACAAACGCAAATTAGATTTTTATATAATATCAAAAAATTTAATGTTTGCAAATATATTAAATGAAAAACAATCCAAATATAAATAAATTATAAATTATAATTAGTTACAATTAAATTTTTTTTATTAAAATAAATAATTAAAAATAGTGTTTCTAAATAAAATAGATAAATAAATAGAAAATTAAAACTGCTTTAAAAATTTCATTTAAAACTAATCAAAATATTTCTTAAAAATATTTATAAAATGAAAAAAATTTTTAAATTTAAACGTTAACTATTATTAAAATATTTGTAATATTTTATCTATAAATACCCAACGTTTTTTGTGCGAAAAATTCAACACTCTGTTCTAGAATCATATTCACTATTGAGATCACTATTTTATTCGGTGAAGAATCTAGTTAAGTCTTGTGCCCATGAGAAATTTTTGGACAGAAATAAAAATTTAAAAAAAAGTCTGTTCTACCGAAATTGTTCTTGTACATAAACGGAAACATTTGTTTTATTGCGGTGTTCGAACTGTGCCATTGATTTTGCTCCAAGCAGAACAGACATTTTGAATGCTTATGCTCGCGCTTGTAGATTAAATCAATTTTTATGTAAATTGGGTATTTGTTTGATAACTGTATTTTAATATTATTTATATTTTTATATATGTTTTTATGAGATTTTAATTTTAAATTTGGGTTTAGTCATTTCAAACCTTTAATTAAATTTTATTTATTTAATGTAAATAATTTTATAAACATTTCTAATATATTTATATTATTTAATTTTTTACAGTCTTTTTTAATAAATTTCCTGACCGAGTTTCCATAATAATTAAAATGTGTTTTGAGTTAAATAACAAGATTTTAAAAATTATTAATTGGTCAAAATAATTGTTGACATCTATTATATTTTTGTTTTTTAAAATTTTAACAAGTTACAAATTGTCACTACTATATACTTTTAAAAAAAAGAAAACTAAATTAAAATTTATTTTTATAAATTAATTAAAATTATTAATTAATTTCTATTTATAATTATATTTAATTGTAACAATGAAGAATATTTTAAAAATAAATGTAAACAATAATTTTTAATATTTAATTTTTAATGTAAAAAATTTTAATTATTTGTTAATTGAATCAAAAAACATTTTAATTTATAAATCAATATTTTTGAAAAAATATTTTTACATTAGATTTGCAATAAAATATTATAATTATTAAAAAATATTTATATTGTAAAATAATCAAAAATTTTTTGTTTATCACATTTTAAAATATAAAATTTTTTTAACGAGGGTGATTAAAGGGACTATTGTTCATAGTCATTTTTATTTTGAAAATATTCTACATTGTTACATTTAACTATAATTATAAATAAAAATTAATTATTATTATTAAATAATTTATAAAAATAATTTAATTTATATTTCTTGGGTTTTAAAAGTTTAAAGTAGTGACAAAATGTAACTTGTTAAATTTTCAAAAAACAAAAATAGATGTTAACAATTATTTTGAGCAATGAATAATTTGAATATTTTAAAATTTTATAAATCCTGATAGTTTACTCAAAACACATTTTAATTTTTTATAAATTATCTAATTGGTATTATTTAAAAATATTATTAAGGTAAATCGGTCAGAAAATTCCATAGTTGAAATAAAAAAATTATGATAAAATAATCAAGAATCATTCAGTTATTTAGTTTTTAGCTTTAAAGATAGTTTTGACGACGGCTGTATATATGCAAAACTAAACGTAATTCTATGATCCGATTAGACGAACACAAAAGATATGTAAAAATTGAAATTTTCACATAACTCCGATTGCATAACATTGCCATAAAAAAATTTATAACGAATTGGAATGATTTTAATATTATTAAAATTGTAGATAATTGGTTTAATCGGAAAGTTTATTAATCTCTTATAATTAGAGGATTTGTCGAAACGTCTCTTCTTAATAACGATACAGGACTGCAATTAAATGAAATTTTATATTAAATTATTAAAAAAAACACTAACGAATTCTACTAATGTTTTAATAATTAAATTAAAACTAAATTTTAAATTAATATTTTATTTAATATTTGAAAAATTTTGATGAAGGTTCTTAATTGATTAAAAACGTTTGAGATTTAAATACAACAAAATTATTAATTAATTAAATACCGTTAAATCTAAAGAGTTGTTTAAAACATTTAAAAAGATAATCAATATATTTTTTAAATTTTGCAAATTTTATATATTTTAACTGTAATTAAATTACATAAAATTTTTTTAAAATTAAAAAACGAGAAAATAGTTATATTTGTTATGCTATTTAAACTTTTATCAGGTAATTATTCAGATTTAACAAATTCAAAATGCAATATTAATTAATTATTATTAAAATTAATTACAATACAATTACGATCTCCATTTCAAAACATATAATAAATTTTAGATTTTTGAAAAAATTTAACTACAGCATAGATATTCAGTTACAGTTTTTTTACTTTTAATAAAATAAAATATTGTTTTATTTATAAATAAGTTTTTTAATTATTAATATAATTAAAAAAAATAATGGTTTATTTGTATTTTTCTAAAAAATTAATATTTAAACGTTAAAAAAAATAAAATAAATGAAATTTTAAAAAATAGTTTATTTAATCCAAAATATTGTTAAAAGGTTTAAAAATTAAAATTGATATAAAATAATATTTAAAATAAATTATTATATGTTAAATATGTTTTAAATTAATATAACAGACGGTTCTCAATTAAGTTTTAAAAATGGTTAAAAATCTAAATTAAATAAAATTTTATTGGATTATAATAAAAATTACTTATCAAACAATCTGATTTTATCGATATTTTTGTATCCAAATAAAGTTTATATTAATGTTATATAAAAAAATTGTTTTTTATTTTAATTTATATTATTTGTATTATAATTTTTTTTTAATTTTATTAAACATTGTAAAAATATTATGTCAAATTGCTATAATATGATCTGAATTACAAATAAAACAAATGACAACATTTAAAAAATTTAATATTTTTAAATAATGAATTATTTTGGATTAAAATATTTTTTGTTTAGATAGAATTAGATTACTCATATGAAAATATATTCACATAGTAAATTCATACAATAAATTATATATTTTTAAGATAATTTTATTTTAATATTAAATTTTGTTTACAAGTTTTATTTGATTTTGATAGAAATAAATATTTGTTTATAAAAATAAACATGACAATTGATAAATAAATTTGCATATTTTTATTTTATATTTAAAAGCCAAAATAAAAGTAGCTATTTAAAATTAATTTTAAATATTTTATTTAAATTTTTTTGTTTGTTGAATTGTTTTCTTAGCTTATTTGTTATAAAAAATATTCAGTTAAATAAATTCTATTTTCAAATATGTTTAAGTTAAAATTGTTATACAATAAAATATTTTTAAAATACATTTTAAAATTAATTTGTGTTTCTTTTAATATTTTTAAAATGTAAAAATCATTTTGGTTTAAATTTAAATGTAATTGAATAAAGTAATTTGATTTTATTTGTTTAATTTTAATTTAATCTTAATTACAGTTAAATTTATATAAATTTTTTAATTATATATTTATGACTTATTTATAATAATTATATAAAATGAAATTTTTATTATCAAACAACATAATGTAAAAAATAAAAATATTTAAAACGAACTCAAATCAATAAATAATAAATTTTATTTAATATATTGTATAGCAACAAAATATTTGAAATTTCAATAATTTTTGGGTTGTGTTGTCGGCTCAAAAAATCGGGAAACACCAACTTGCTCTGTATATCACTGGGAGTTGTAACTTATTGAAATTCATTAAAAAATTTTAATTGTTTAAATAATTATTAGATTAATTATTTGGCTTGTAAATCGATAGTGTTGGCGCATTTGATTTTTAATGTGTTAGAAATTTTTAATTGATGTACATTTAAACTGTAAACGCGACAACAAATTTGGAAAAATTTTCAATAATGTTTATAAATGTTTATAAAGAGGCGTTTCATTAATCTTGACGCTGGTAAGTTTGGAATAACTTTTTAATAAATAAAGATAATTTAGTTCTGTTAAAAATATAAAGTATTGTTACATTCACAAAATTTTTTAATATTTTTTTAAACAAAGAATTATAATCAAACAATTTACTATATATTTAATTCCTTAATTGCTTTTATAGCTCATATTCAAATTAAACCGTTTTATAAATGGAAATAACTTTTAATTTAGAGTTAAAAGTATTGCTGTATTATATGAATTTAATTTCAATAAAAGAGTGTTTAAATAATTTCAGTTTAAATTTATTAAAAAAATTAAAATGGTTTTCCGAATCATTAACCCATATATATATAACCTAATCTATTGTAAATATTGGTAAGTTTCAGTAACTTAAAATTTAGAAAACGTTTAAATTACAGTTTCAAAAAAAATATCATTAATTACTTTAACTTTTTGCGTTTATTAAATTTTTAAATAAACCATTTGAAAGTATTTTGTTATTATTTGAAATTATTTCAATTATTTAATTAAAATTAAATTATTATTTAATAATTATAATTAGAGCTGTGAAAAAAGGGGATTTTTGTAGTCATAGTACCCTACTAAAAAGAAACCCTAAAATTTTGTAGATAATTCAATAAAGAATATAGTAATGTCGAATATATTAATGTCGAATATATTAATGTCGAA